>JAULAV010005210.1:0-11290 GCA_030789695.1 Scilla litardierei | reverse complement strand
TGACACGTTAATTCCAACATGAATATAAATGAATTGCATCAAGCAGACGAGTAAGATAAATAAAGTGAATTGATTTTTGAAATATCGGATTTTGAAAAAATCCTTATATGTATCTTAACTCCCCCTGAATCTAACATATCAAACTAGATTCTTGGAAATTGAGTTAAATTTTTCATTTGCGCTATTTATTATCATTATCTCTCCCCCTTTGGCATTATCCCAAAAATGGGGGGCATACAACGACAATAATTAGGAAATGTAAATCCAACATCGAGAGTCGTAGACAAAGACAATGGACCAACTTGACACCAAGGGAAAAATGTGGAAATCAAAACAAGGTGTGTCAAATTTTCCATTATCAATAAAAATCAACTATAATCAAAATCATCAAAAATACCAAATGTTTATTCATTCCTTGAATAAAGAAACATACTCTTCAATATTCAATATTCTTGGTTAAATTTGTGCATGGAAAACAATTCTATACAATTATAGAATTTAAATCTATTTAACCAAGTTTTCATGCGTCGAGCGACGAAATCTCATTTCAAATACATTCAACGAATATTAAAATTTGCACGACGAATAAACGACAAAGTGAATGACGATGAACATATATATATGCAGAGACAACATGAGTATATCCAAAAAGATATCACATCGAATATATGAGATACATCATATCAAGCGCTACATATCATCAAAAAGAAATACATCAACATCATCGGTACAATATACCCATCAAAAGGAAATACACCATCATCATCATCATCCTCATCAAAATAAATACAGCAACAGCGACGACATCCAAAATACATCAAAACATAATAACCCTCATACCCTATCCTAACCCATAATACTCTTGCTAAGATATATCATCCAAAGCGTATATGGAGAGTCCTCGGAACAACGATCACGAGGAGGAGGCAGGATCTGCAGCGTCCGTGGGTCCAGTCGACGGAGTGGACTCAGGATCTGCAGGGAGTAGAGGCGTCTCAACAGATGGAATCGTCGGGGCAGGAGTCGAGATCTCAGGAACAGGCTCTATAGCAGCAAGGGTCTCGACAGCAGAAGTGTCAACTGGAATATCAGCAGGCTCAGCAACAGGGTCAACAGCAGGCTCAGCAACAGGGTCAACAGCAGGCTCCGAAGACTGAAGTGCTGAAGCAGAAGGCTCTGGAGAACCGGAAGTGGTGCCAACTCCAGGAGCAGAAGTGGAAACACCAGCAGCAGCAGCAGTGGCCTCATCGCCACGGGCAAAAGAAGTGACAAGCTCGTCAAGCTCCTCATCGTCCATCTCCTCGGCCTCAGACACCGAAGGAGGAAGCTCAATCCCCATCATACGAGCCATACGACATACGACCTCCTCAGTACGAGCCAAACGGGAGTCGTGCTGACGAAGTAGACGTACGACATCGTCCAAAGTAGCAGGGGAAGAGGAGGCTGCAGCGGCTGACGGAGTAGACTGAGAAGCAGATGCGGTAGACCTCTGCACGTGACGAAGTGCCGCTAAAGATTTCTTCACGGCCGTCGCGTTCAGAGGCGTACCCAAAGGACGCTCATCGTCAGGTGGGAGAGGAACTCGAAAATGACGGAATACGAGAGTCAACAAGCAGGGGTATGGAATGTGCACAGACTTATTGGTCTTGCGTATACACTCGAAAGAATCCATCTTATCGAGTATCACGCGAGCCCAATTTATCTCGCACCCCAAGAAAAGAGCGTATATGAGCTTCAAAAACGGCTGAGAGGGGAGTGAAGAGGATCCATATTTCGGAAGAAGACATGATTTCAAAATTAGGTTAAGAACCCACGCATTCGGCTTAAAGGATTTCGAAGGAACACCAATGAATGCGGAGGGGATAACCTGGAAAATATCTGCAAGAATAGACTGATCCAAGGAAGAAATGTCGTCTACAGAAATGTCCGAGGGGAGGAGACCACACGACGCACAACCAAGGATCCCCCCAAGATTTCTGCCGTGAGAACTATAGGAGTTCCCAAGACAGTCGTCTCAATGGAGTGGCCTCGAATACGGTTGGCATAGAACAATTTCACGAGGCGAGGGTACGGTTTGGGATTGGCCTTGGGGTCGTATCGGAGATAATCTAGAAGGCCACTATAAGACAGAAGATCAGCAAGGCCGAGGAAATCAGAGAACTGAACGTAATGCTCTAACAACAGTGGACAGTGCTCTATACGGTTGTACGCGGCGAGACACTGAGGGTCATCGTGGCACAACGATATGTCTACCCCGCCAACTGGCATAGGAGCTTTACCCTTGGCCTTACGGGTCTTCGGAGGTGGGGTAGGTTCCCTAGTAGGCTCATCCTCAGGGATAAATTCAGAGTCGGAATCGGGAGGAGTAGCCGGAGTATGAAGAATAGGCTTTTTGGTCTTGGATTTGCGGGGCTTGACGGAAGCAGACCTAGGCTTCTTAAGAGGAGGCGACGAAGGAGAGGCTTGGGTAGACTTGGCACGACGCTTAGGCTTCGGGGGATTCCTAGGGTCGGAAGGCCCTACGGTCATAGGAGAGGCCCCGGAAGAGGCGATCGGAATGCGAGTCTTAGCCATAGTTCTAAGAGCACAAGCAACTGATAATAAGATCAAGAACAACCTAGAGATCACAAGCCCTAGAAGTGAGAAACCAAAGCACAAGCCCTAGGAGCACAAATGTAATGCCCTAGGAGCACAAACCCTAAGAGAAACGAATCGGAAACCCTAGGGAAGGAATCGACCAAGGAGATGGAGGAAAATACCTAGGGGGGTGGAGTCGACGGCGGCGGACGGCGGCGATGGCCGGAGAAACGGCCGGAGACGACGGAATGCGAAGGGGCTCGAAGGGGGATTTGGGGTTTTCGGGCTGAGCTGAGAGGAGACCGACTAAATAAGATTTTAGTCGAATGAAAGTGTGTGTAAGTCGGTCTGGAATCAAAAAGACACATTTGCCCTAACCCACTTAGTCGGTCACAGTTCAAGAACTGACCGACTAGATTACTATCTAGTCGGTCGGTCAATGAGCTTGAACCGACTAAGTCGAAACAGAGGCACAGATGAATTTTTAGGGCTAGATTTAGTCGGTCGCAGTATACTTACTGACCGACTAGTTTTCAATCTAGTCGGTCGGAAAGTGTACTAAGACCGACTAACGAAAGAAAATGATAGGAGATGGATATTTGCTTGATCTAATCGGTCTGAGTTCATTTGCTGACCGACTAGATGAGCATCTAGTCGGTTGACAAGTGAACTGAAACTGACTAGAAGAGTCCAAAAGTAGAAATTTGATTTCTCTTCACAAACCACTTGGATGATACATCCTAACTCACTCATTAGTCATCTAAATTACCCCATAAAACGTCAAAATCTTAAATACGACATTGAAATACGAATTCGATCATAAATTCAAATAAATCACATAAAATTCCCAAAAATTCAATTAATCTAGCATGAATAAAGTATCGCAAAATATATTAGCATGCAAGATGATTGAATTTTAAATATGAATCCTATATCTCGGATTCACCCATAATCCCCAATTCTCGACGCAACCGCACAAAGGAATCCTCCTTTAGGGGTTTCGTGAAAATATCGGCGATTTGCTTTTGGGTTTCAACGTACACTAAAATGATGTCCTTTTTAGCAACATGATCATCTAAGAAATGGTGTCGGACATCTATGTGTTTCGATCGGGAATGGTGCACCGGATTCTTTGAAAGACAGATAGCACTTTGGTTATCCACCATGATAGGGCTAGTATCACAATGAATGCCAAAATCCTTCAATGTGTGTCTCATCCAAAGAACCTGGGCACAAGCGGCACCGGCGGCAATGTATTCCGCCTTGGTGGTTGAAAGTGATACCGAATTTTGCTTCTTGGAAAACCAAGAGACAAGAGAATTTCCTAGAAAATGGCAAGTGCCACTAGTACTTTTCCTGTCAGATTTGCATCCCGCATAATCAGCGTCACTATATGAGACTAACTCATATGTGCTAGATCTCGGATAAAGTAATCCAAAATCTAAAGTGTAACTTAGATAGCGAAAAATACGCTTTACCGCTACTAAGTGAGACTCCTTAGGTTGAGACTGATAACGAGCACATATACATACGGCAAACATAATATCGGGCCTACTCGCGGTAAGATAAAGCAAACTACCTATCATACCTCGATATAGACGAATGTCTACATCCTTACCGCCCGTATCCTTGTCAAGATGCGTAGTCGTGCTCATTGGAGTCTTTTTCCCGGAGGCATTCTCCATTCTAAATCGCTTTAGCAACTCCACCGTGTACTTCGTTTGGTGGATGAAGATTGCATCGTTCATTTGGCGAATTTGGAGACCTAAGAAATATTTGAGTTCGCCCATGTGGCTCATCTCAAATTGTTCCTTCATCACATTAGAAAACTCTTCGCAAAGAGCGAAGTTAGTAGCACCGAAAATGATATCATCAACATAAATTTGAACTAATAAAATATCATTATTCGCATGCTTAATAAAAAGTGTTGAATCGGCTTCGCCCATTTTAAAATTCAAATCCAAAAGAAAATTCTTTAGGCGATCATACCAAGCTCGAGGAGCTTGTCTCAAACCATAAAGAGCTTTCTTTAGTTTAAAAACGTGATTTGGAAATTTTTCATTTACGAAGCCCGGAGGTTGAGAAACGTAAACTTCCTCAACGACATCTCCGTTTAAAAATGCACTTTTAACATCCATTTGAAATAATTTAAAATTCTTATGGCATGCAAAAGACAAAAGTAATCTAATTGATTCTAATCTAGCTACCGGAGCGAAAGATTCTTCGAAATCGATACCTTCCTCTTGACGATAGCCTTGAGCTACTAACCGAGCTTTGTTCCGGACGACGACTTGGTTTTCGTCGGTTTTGTTCTTGAAGATCCACTTTGTCCCTATGACGGTGTGGTTCTTCGATGGCAATGGAACAAGCTCCCAAACTTCATTTCTTTCGAATTGAATGAGCTCTTCCTCCATGGCTAAGATCCAAGCGCTATCTTCGCATGCTTCATTAATATTCTTTGGCTCTATCGATGAGGCAAAGGCACAATTTGCGAAGCGGTGAACTTGGGATCTCGTCTTGACACTATCATAGATATTGCCAATGACTTGCTCATGGGGATGGTCACGAACCGAATGAAGCCGTTTGGGAATACCTTGATCACTTGGAACATTCTCAACAACTTCATTAGTTGGGTTAGTCTCAATAGAATCAATAGAATCATTAGACTTAGAATTTTCAAACGAATCACATAAAACATCCATAGAATCATTATCATTTGAAATTCTAGTTGGAACAAATCCTTCATTAAATGAGACATGAAGCGATTCCTCGATCGTTAAGGTTCGTTTGTTGAATATCCGGTAGGCTTTGCTACGCGTAGAATATCCAACAAAAATCCCCTCATCGGATCTCGGATCGAATTTGTCCAAGCTACCATATGTGTTCTTAATAAAACATTTCGAACCAAAAACACGAAAATGTTTAACTTGAGGCAACCTACCAAACAACAATTCATAACAAGTTTGTTTAGTGCCGGGCCTCAAAAGTATTCTATTAAACACATAGCAAGCGGTGTGTACCGCTTCCGCCCAAAATTGATGGCCAAGTTGGCTATCATCAAGCATAGTGCGAGCACACTCCACTAGCGTCCTATTCTTTCTCTCAACTACACCATTTTGAGGAGGTGCACGAGGGAAAGAGAAGGTGTGAGTAATACCAACTTCATCACAAAATGTCTCAAAAGACTCATTCTCAAATTCACCTCCATGATCACTACGAATAGTGACAATGGTGGTTCCTAAGAGATTTTGTACTTTCTTAACAAAAATTGTGAAGTTTTAAAAAGCTTCATTTTTAGTACTCAATGAAAATACCCAAGTAAACCTTGAATAGTCATCTACGATGACAAGTCCATACCTTGCATTTCCTAAGGAAGCTACTCTAGTTGGCCCAAATAAATCTAGATGTAATAGCTCTAGTGGCCGTTTAGTAGAGATGCTTTTCTTAGGTTTAAATGAAGATTTAGGAAGCTTGCCGCGTTGACAATAATCACAAAAACTTTTCTTTTCAAAAACAAGCTTCGGAAAACCTTTAATGGAATTCAATTTTGAAAGCTTATATAGTGTTCCAAAGTTCACATGTCCAAAGCGTCGATGCCATAAGTGTTGTTCACTTGTGTTGGCAACGAGACATTGTTCATATGACTTAGGAAGATCCAAAATATAAATGTCTTTACGACGAGTTCCGGAAAATAATAATTTTTCATTATCCTTTCTTAAAATATGACACAATTCTTTCGCAAAGCTAACTTTGTAACCTTTGTCACAAAGTTGACTTATTGAAATAAGATTATGATTTAAACCACTAACAAGATAAACGTCACTAATTAATGGTTTAGAAGGGTTACCGACTTTACCAACACCTATGATGGTTCCGCTCTCGTTGCCTCCAAATACGACGCGGTTTCCATTCGCAATGGGAACCACTCCGGAGAGCAAACGAGCGTCACCCGTCATGTGTTTGGAGCACCCGCTATCGAGTATCCAATTCCCTTTGGAGCTAAATTTAAACTTGATGCTCCTTTCCTTTTTCTTTTCCTTGAGTACCTAAAGATAGACACTTTCATATCATGGTACCCAAGGTCATTGGGTCCAAGGGATTAGACCTTTGGAAGCCAAGTCCAAGTGGACTTAGACTTCCCCACATAATTCTTACTATGCACAACATCCGAAAAATAAGCGTTCATGTACATTTGTTTTTCGTCCATGCTTGTGTCCTTTGGGCTCCAAATAGTGAAAATTTTGGGAGCCATCATCCTATTGGGTGTATGCATGCGACGTTGATTTCTACGTGATGCATGTTGTGGATAGGCATACGGGACATGATGGAATGGTGCACGAAAAGAATTATTCATATGATGAGGTGGGTGTACATATGCATGTGTGGAAACACGTGCGTGAGGGCGTCTCACATGGTGTGCACGTGCCCGAGAATGTGTTGCATAAAAATCATCATATGTGTGAGATGGTGGAGTAGGACGTGTGTTCCTACGTGGCATGGAATTGGTGTACATATAAGCATGCCCCTTCTTTGGAGGTCCACCCAAAGTGGGTTTCTTTCCGAAAGAGGGTGTGGACGAGGTGGAAGCACCATTGGTAGATGAACTACCAATAGAGTGTTTGCTCCCACTCGTTGAGGCTTCGGAAGTTAGCCTAACAAAAGTAGTGACCTTCTTGGAAGAATTTCCCATCATATACCCCAAGCCAATGTGGTGTTTGGCCGGAAGTAAATCTTTTAGGATATTATCCAAATGGCCCTTACCCTTGTTGAATTTGTTGATTCGGCCCAATGTGTCCTCATATTTCTCTTTGAGAGAACGCAAAGAATTATCCAAAGTGGATATTTGCGATGTGAGCACATAAACACGAGATTTAAGATTCTCGTTCTCAATACTCAAAGTCGAGTTTTGAGAAGTTAAATCCGCTATCTCATGTTCTTCCGCATCCTCAATGCTAAAATGTTCAAGTTTAGATTTGAGATTCACAATCTCATTTCTTAACTCTTCAACAACGGTATCGTTGTTGGTGATGATATTCTTAGGCGATGTTTGAATGCTAGCTAGGTCATCTTTTACCTTAGTATATCTATTTACTAACTTAGTATATTTTGACCAAAGTTGAGAGTTAGCATTTCTAAGATCATCCATCGTTACCTCATCGCTTTCGTCATTACTATCATCGGAAGAGGAGGATCCTTGATCGTTCTCCTCTCTTGCCATGAAGCACATATGTGCTTGCTCCACTTTCTCATCATCCGACTCTCCGCTTGAAGAATCCTCGGAGTCGGTGAATGTTGCTCCGACATGTCCTTTCTTGTACCCCTTCTTGTATTTCTTGGACTTATCGAATTTTGGCGCCTTCCACTTCTCCTTTTGTTTGTTGAGAGGACACTCCGCTTTCATGTGTCCTGGCTTATTGCACTTGAAACACAAAGGAGAGGAAGAGGCGTTAGAAGAACCAAATTTACCTTTGGTCTTGAAGTTACCTTTCCGGAAGAAACGGTTGAACTTCTTGGCCATGAGTGCCATGGACTCCAAGTCTAACTCGTTTTCCGAGTCTTCATCATCGGAAGATGTGGATGAAGCCGCCTTGAATGCAATCGCCTTTTTCTTAGGCGCATCTAGGTTCAAATATGACTTCATCTTTTCTTGTAGCTTCACCTTGCTATCTTTGCGTACCTCGTATGACATCAAAGTACCCATTAGTTGAACTACGGTATATTTGTTCATGTCATTACCTTCCTCAATGGCGAAGGTACGTTTTTCCCAAGAAGAGGGAAGTCCTTCAATAAGCTTTAAGCACTTCTCCTTTGAGTGTAGATCTTGCCGAGGGCCTCTAACTCGTTTATTATGTCAACGAAGCGAGCGTAATATTCTTTCATCTTCTCGCCCTGTTGCATGTGAAACATTTCGTAATCTTTGGTTACGACAACGAGTTTAGAGTCTCTTACCCGACTCGTCCCTTCATGTAGTATGAGGAGAGAGTTCCAAATTTGATATGCACTCTTACATGTGCATATCTTATTAAAATCCTCGGGCTCCAATGCGCATTGCAAGGCGTTCATTGCCTTGGCATTGCTTACCTCCGCGGCGACCTCCGCGGTAGTCCATTTCTCAAAATATTCTTCTTCGGGCTCGTTGTACTCCTTCATTGTAGTCCTCCATAAGGATGCACTTCGGAGGAAGGTTTCCATCCGACATTTCCAGTACCCGTAGTTGGTACCGTTGAAGAATGGAGGCCTTGTAGAGGAATGTCCTTCCATCACCGATGACGCTCCTTCACGGTTCCTGAAGGTGTCGTAGTTGGAAGGTGGAGGCACGGTCTTGTTGTCGTTGGCAGACATAGCTGAGTATCTGGCTCTGATACCAAATGTAATGCCCTACCAGCTACTGCACAAGTACTAGAGGGGGGGTGAATAGTACTTGAAAATAATAAGGCGTATAATTCCAAATTAAATTGCACACAACTACCAAATCAATTTGCGGAAGCTTAAATTGAATGACAACAATGAAATAAACAATGCAAAAAAACGATGTTAATGGGTTCGGATCCACCCAAGTCTCCCCAACTTGTTCCCGGTGATCCTACGTCCCAACCACCCGGATCCCTTCCGGATACTTGAGTTAGAAACCCTAACTCAAGATTTCCACTATGAATATCTTGTGAAAAACCTTCACAAGATCAAATCATACATGCAATGGCAAAGTGAATCCCACAACCCGGGATCACAAACTTCTCTCACAACCGAGAGAGCCAATAAGCAATATAAAGAGTTTATATGAAATAAATATTCTTACCACAAAATCCTATACCTTGAGTTTTTCTTACCCAATAGGTGGAATGAAGGATTTGAGGAAGATGAAGTTACCAAACCCTAGCACCAAGGAAATGAGCAGCAATGGGTGCCTAGGGAAGATTTGGAAACTTGGATCAAGCAATAGCTTGAAGAGCTCACCAAGAACAAGCTTCTCTCTAGATCTAGAAATGAGAGAGAATGGGTTTCTTGTGAGGAAGAGAGCTTTAGATTTGAGGGAGAATAGCTATCTCTTTAGAACTCAATGAATCTCTTAATGGCAGCTCTATTGAAGATAGAAATGACCTAGGTTCGTATTTATAGGGTCCCATAAAAACAAGTTAGGTCAATCTCCAACGGAAAGAAATCTGTGAGTATTAGTCGGTCAAAGAACACTCACTGACCGACTAGTTCATCAACTAGTCGGTCAGTCACAAAGCATGGACCGACTAAGAGCAGATCAGAGAAGAGATAGAATTTCAGACCTAGAAAACTAGTCGGTCAGCCAATGAACGTAGACCGACTAAGAGGCAAAATAACTTAGTCTGAAGCAAAGTGACTTAGTCGGTCCAAGAATAAAAGGTGACCGACTAAATTGTCAACTAGTCGGTCACCAAACGTTCTTAGACCGACTAACGGTAAACAGTAGCTTAGGAGAATTTTGGAGTGAACAGTAAGTCTCAACTAGTCGGTCAAAGAAGCATCACTGACCGACTAGTTCACAAACTAGTCGGTCGGTGAGTCAACATAGACCGACTAACTGTAAACAGTAAAGTCCAAGAAATTAAGGAATCAAACTAGTCGGTCCAAGAACAGTTGCCGACCGACTAGATCACCATCTAGTCGGTCAGTACTTGTTCTTGTACCAACTAACATGCACAACAAAGTCCGAATCGAAGCGCGATGCTTCGAGGAAGTTAGAATGAACTTGTGCAAGGATCCTAGAGCTACGAAATGAGCGTAATGAAGATAGAAACGTAAGATATACTCAAGGCTTAACATTCTATCAATCGAAACTAAAAGACTATAAATAAAACCTTAATAAACGGTCTTTGAGAGCTTCGATTGAATCTTCATAACTTCCAAAGCGCTGCAGGAGCTTCAACGAAGCTTTAGGCTTGAATACGAGCTTTTGGGAGTGTTGAGATGTCGCTTTGAATATTCTCGTGAAATTGGCGACGATCTCCAATACTGCGCTCACAAATTGTTAGTTCATGGATTATTTATGTTTGCTCATCATCAAAACCAAATCCGGGGAGTCCAATATTCAACAAATCCTAGCCAGAGTATTTGTAGTAGAGATGTGTGATCTGAAAATCTTCTGGTTGTCAGTAAATGAGTCTGGTAACTGGTGAACAGTGTTCTGTATGTGGTGGATCTTCATGATCTCATCTTCACATTGTTTCGTTACCGGATCATAGTGTGTCAAACTTTTTGTATCCCACGATATAATTTGCTTCATTCTAGATTTTTCAGTATCTAGGCCCATTTTGGAGAAACTCGTCTCATTGAATTCACAGTCTTCAAGACGTGCCTTAAAAGCGTCCCCCCATTTGGGGTTCTAAGTATCTTATAATTGAGGGTGAGTCAAACCTTACATAGATACCTAGGCTAGGTTGAGGACCCATTTTTGTCCTCTGTGGTGATGCAATGGGGATATAAACTGCACAACCGAAGATTCTCAAGTGAGAAATGTTTGGTGGTATTCCATATGCAAGTTGCCTTGGAGAGAGACTATGACCTCCAGATGGTCTAATTTTTATCAGCGCTGCAGCATGCAAGATTGCAAGTCCCCATGCATTCACCGGCAACTGGGATTTCATTAACAATGGATGTGCAATCCAGTGGAGTCTTTTATTAGTGACTCTGCCAACCCGTTTTGGGTATGAACATGTGGCACCGGATGTTCAATTTCTATCTA
>JAULAV010005209.1:0-25000 GCA_030789695.1 Scilla litardierei | reverse complement strand
TTCATGCATTTGATGATATGAAGAGAAATTGGTAAAGACACACATACTTGTAGCCATTTATCTACTCTTCAATGAAAATGTTACAATAAGATGAAGAGATGTGTCTACCTACACATATGATGTTGTAGTATAAATAAAGGTGCTTACTTATGTATATCTCAATATTGTTATCTAGATCAATAATATTCTCTATAATCGTCTATTTATTCTTGTTTCTGTTAGTTCTTCTTATTACAATTTTTCTTCGTTCTTCATTGTTCCACAATGCGATATCAGCATGAAGGCTCTACAAAGTCTAAATCTTGATCTTCTCCTCTAAGGTAGTACAATGTAGTAAGATTTGGTTTTCTTTTAAGTTCAAATTCTATTATTGAAATTATTCTTCTACTACTCCTGTTTCATTTTTCAATTTGTATTGTCACCAAGACTTGTCATATCGAAATCATCACTTTAAATTAGTGTTGACACCTAAAGCTGTCACATAAAGGTAGATCTATTGAGTATGAAATTGTTGCTTAATTTTTTATACGTGATATTGACACCAGAAGTTGTCATATAAATCATCACCTTGATTTGTTGTTGACACTTGACATTGTCATACTAATTTTAGTTTTAAGCAAAACAAAATTGTTGCCAAGTTTTCTACAAGTGTTTCGACACATGAAGTTGTTATACTGAGTCCATTCATTTTGGAATCATTATATTGTAGGGTTATGGCTAATAATAAGAAGCCCAAATTCCAAATCTTAGATGTGAATGAAAATAATTATCTCTCATAGTACCTTGATATTGAATTGCACCTTCAAAGGCAAGGATTTGCTAGTGACATTGCTGAAAAGGGAGATGCCAGTGACAAAGATAAGGCAAATGCGTTGATATTTATTCGCATGACAATTTGAAGGTTCAATATTTATCTATCCGGTATCCTTTGATCTTGTGGACAAGAATGAAAGAAAGATATGGCCATACCAAGACTGTCATTCTCCCTTAAGCACAATAAGATTTGAAGTTGCAAGATTTCAAGTCTGTGTCTGATTATAATTCAGCACTTTTTGACATCATTCCAAGACTTGGTGTTAAGCTTACTGAGGCCGAGCTTTTAGAGAGGACATTCACCACCTTTCATGCTTCTAATATTGTGTTGCAGCAACGATATCGACAACGGAAATTTAAGACTTATTCTGAGCTCTTATCAGTCTTGTTGATCGCTGAGCAAACAAATGAATTGTTGCTTAAACAATCATGAATGAGGCCTTCTGGCTTTAAGGCACTTACTCAAATAAATTCCAGAGAAAGCAAGATTATTGGCGTTCTAAAGGCCATGAGTGCCAGCATGTCAAATTTTATCAAAAGGATAATGTGATATCCAATAGTATTAACTCTCAAAACAATCACAATGGCTGTTAGCCTATGAAAAAGCATGTTGACAGTAACACCACTACTATGAGATGACCGTGTTGGCTATTGCATCAACCCTAAGTTAATTTTGATGATAAGCAAACAATTATAATTGTTAATGATGTTTTGTAAGATGATTTGTGAGTGTAGAAAATCAAGTCAACAAAGGCATAAAATTTATTCAAGCTTGCTAGGATTGATGATTTGGAGCAAGAGCTTGATAATGAAGAGTCAAAAATACTATGAGCTCATATTGAAGATCGAAGCTTAAGTCAAGAACTCAGGGAGGTGCAATACTTCAAGACAAGTTGGTCAAGCTAAAGGAAGACACCAAAACTTCGAAAGAAAGTGTGAGCAGTGTGTCATTTTGTTAAACTTGTCTTACAACGTTATAAGCTATTAGTTGAAGCTTGCACACACACACTTATATAACATTTTCACCTTCCAAACATATTTTGAAAACATTTTGAAAAGATTTAAATTGATTTTAGAACTCTTTTACGATATTTTCGCACGTATCTGAAAAGGAGTCGACTACTTTCTCTATAGAAGTTGACTACTTTCTATTAGGATTAATGGGTTTTCCTTTGTCCCCAAAAATAGTTGACTAGAGTAGTATGTGGAGTTAACTACTGCTAAATGGATAGTCGACAACCGTTAAATGGATAGTCGACTATTGACTGTATATGAGTCGATTACTTTGGCCCAACGAACTGAAAAAACACAGCTCTCGTTTTACGGAGAGCCGTCGATTTTTCCGTTGGAGGGGCATTTTAGGGAACATTTTTCAACGGATTTTTTCTCTATTTATGCTGAGAGTACTGAGGGGTTTGCAACAACTTTATGAGCAAATAATCTAAGTTTTCAAGCATATCTAAACTCTCTCAATAAGCTCTCTCAAAAGATTTTCATGGCAATATATTTTTACTCTTTCTTAAGATTTAAAGCCATTGATTTGCCTTGCTAATTTGTGTTTCTCTCAACCTTGATCTTTACTCATATGAGAACACAATTTAGAGTTTCTTTAAGCTGTATTTCTTTGATAGTAAAAGAATTTTTCCATAGCCACATTTACACACTTCAAAAGCTTCAACATATGGGCTATATGAAAGGTTGTGATTAAATTATTCATTAACAGAAAGGTTTGTAAAATCCAAATAAGGGTGTGGTGGTAAGTGGTTGGTTATTGTAATTTATGTTTGGTTGAAAAGCCTCAAGTGTTGAGGTCCTCACTTGATTGTATTGGAAGACCACTCTTGGAGTAGTGTCACTTGTATTGGTTGGAAGCTCTCAAGTTAAGGCAAGTGGCTCTCTAGTTTGAGAGTTGATTAGTGGATATAATTCCAACAAGGTTTGTGACTGGACGTAGCCCTTGAGAGGGTGAACCA
Organism: Scilla litardierei; assembly: GCA_030789695.1. NCBI lineage: Eukaryota > Viridiplantae > Streptophyta > Magnoliopsida > Asparagales > Asparagaceae > Scilla > Scilla litardierei. Next base: position 22,214 of record JAULAV010005209.1, on the reverse strand, counting down.
GTATAAATTCTTTTGTTTGTGATTGTGCTCATTGCCTCTTATTTTCTTTTACTTGCACTTGAGTTATTATTTCGATGTGCATCGCTTTATTGCAAGTAGTTAGTTTGTTACCTAAGGATGTAACTCTCTTAGGATACTTAGGCATAGCTAGAGGGTTTAATTTTTATGTAAGCATTAATTTTTGAAAAACAATAATTATTTCCCCTCTAGTGTTTGTCTGTCATCTACAAGGATCCCAACAGACTGGTCCCAAAAGAAAAGGGAGGAAGAATGAAAAAATAATAAAAGAAGTAAATAAACGGAAAAAAATAAACGACTTGCCTTAGGCGACGTAATCGCTGACTTTGTGAACACATCGTTTTGCTCTGCTCACATACCACTTGTTTACAAGTTTTCCATCGAAAATTTACAGATGTGCCATTGAAAATTTCTCAACCTTTTCCACTTTTACACTCGTTCCCTTCCCTCGTCCTTAGCCCCCCTCCGCCATCCATCCCCATCCCCATCCACCTCTGCCCCTCCTTTGCCCTCCCCAGCCCCCTCCCCCTCTTCCTTAGCCTACTCTGCCCCTCCGATCGCCTCCTCCGCCCCTCCAACCTCACCTTCCCCCAGCGCCTCCTCTGACCTCCCCAACCACTCTCCCCTTATTCACCCGCCCCCTCCTTTTGCCCGCCCCCTCCTTCTCCCTCCCCATCCCACTCTCCATCTTAGCTCGTCCCCTCCTCTGGCTCCTCCCCCTCCCGTCCCCCTCCCATCCTCCATCCCTGTCCCCATCGCCCTCCATCAACCTCCACTGCCACTTCCCATGCCCCCTCGTCCGTTGTCCCCCTCCACCGCTCACCGAGTACAGACCTAATGGTATTTTCAAAAATAGGGTAAATTGTTGTGCAAGGTGAGCACTTGTAATGGCAAATTTGTAAATAAACGGTATGTGCACTGAGGAATGGCAAACTTGTAAATAAGTGGTATGTGCATGGAGCAAAATGATGGGTTCGCAAAGTAACTCCCTTTGCAAATAAGTTGATCCGCTGGAGTTGTTATACACCCAAACCAAATTGCTTTACAAACATCCCATTTTATTAATGAGTTTACCCTTCAAAATTCACAAGTTTACCATTCAAGATTTTTCATTTTCACTCTCCATCCCCCCCACCACCACCTTCTCCACATCCTCATCATGTAGCTACCTCCTCCTCCTCTCTTCTACTTTTCCTTCACCACTTCCTCCCTCCAAAGTTATGATAGGATCGTAGAAGATGATGCGGAGGAGGGGGCGAGATGAAAAAGAGGATTGGCGAGGGCAGTGACCCACCATCTCCTTCTCCCCTCCACTATTTATCTTCTTCATACTCTTCAAAAAAATCATGTACAATTAAGTTCAATGGTACGTGGATATGAATATGAGAGGAGGAGGCGGGACTCACTCCTTCTCATGATATCGTCGCTGCCTACAGGGGTGGAACCAAGATGGGCTGACGTGGGCCGATGGAAAGGTTGAGTCTCTACCGACGTCATTTCAGGGCGTTTCGCCCCTGTTGCTAGTCGATCCAAATGAGCATTCCTTAGAACCTTCGCATAGCCATTTGCAATTGTAACATAATATGCTACATCCTATATAAACAAGCCCATCCTTCAACAAACTTATATTGCGAGAAAACTTCTACTTTCAGAGACCTGGATTCATTTCTCCCAGCTGCTCCTTTGGAGGTGAACTTTTTGTTGAACATAATGAAAATTAATATATAAAAGGTTTGTTAAGGCCAAAATTGACCGAGACAGTTGTCAAGCTGATGTAGACTCGAGGTGCTGAGTCAGAGCCTCGTCAGCGGTTGGAATGGGACCCTTGATTGGAAGAGCGAGGGTCGAGTAATGGTAGTTAGAGATGATGCGACCTTTGATCGACCTTTGAGCGGTAGTTGCCTCGATCATTCGAGGCTGAGAGCCTCGACATAGACCTTCGACATTGATGATGACCGTCGATCTGCACCACAATGACTCATTAGGGGGGGTCAGATCTGGGTTTCGGCCCAAATCCCCTCCAACGCTTTAGTTAGTATGGAACTTAAAGTAGAGAGGGAGCTTGGAGCAGCTGAGATCGACCCACGGAGGTTCGTCTCAAGACTGGTGGCGCAAGCTTGAATGTATACGGAGTATAAGCTGAGAAAGTAGAGTTCTATGTCTTAGACCTTGTACCTTAGAAGTGGTTCCCTTTCCTCTATTTATAGACGTTCAGGGTCCCTTTGGAGACGTTGGGGTGAAAACGGCAACCCATAATAGGGCCACGATCTTTCCCCATTAATAGGAATAAATGTTACGCACATCCCCAAGATTCACGAGCCCGCCTCTAATCCCACGTTCGAGTGAGGCGAACCCAACGGTCGACTGGCCATTTGGGCTTTGACTGAGTCGACATCGGGCTTCTTTGGTGGGCCTTGTGGGACTTAGTCATCTGTCGACCGAGTTGTCTCGAATACCGGCCCAATGATTCAACAATGGCCTCCGTCGTCCGACCTTGAAGGATCCCTCCGCTGAAGTCAAGTGACGTTACATTGCATTAATGGGGCTCGACAGTCGAGAAAATAGCACTTGAGTTCTAGGCGCCAAAATGCCCACCTCGTCGATTCAGATGATTTTCCGATTCTAAGTCCAAGACATTCTGGGCTCTTGGATCTTTGACACGTGTTCCATCATGCGGTTGTTGGCATGCCCATATATGACGGTTCCAGCAATAGAGTGCGGAAGTATCGTCTTCATTCTCTTGATTCAGATTTTCCTTCTCTCAAAAGCAATGGCTTCGTCCTCCATTTCTGCCTCCGGAAGGAACTTGGTCACAACCATGCAGAAGAATCAGGAATGGATCATGGAGCCAGGCTTGCTGGCGAATGTGAGGTCCAAAGGCAAGGCCGGTCAGATCACCGAGCTTGATCAGAGGAGCTATGTCCGTCTTGATTATCAAATCAGGCTGCCTGGGAGGGATGAGAGGGCTCATCGTCCTGGCGATCGGGAAGCGGGGGTTTACGTCAAAGCCTTCGAACGAGGCCTTCGATTTCCCATGCATCCCTTTATGCGGTACTTCATGTGTACCTTAAACATCTCCCTCTGCCAGTTGATGCCGAATGCCATCGGCATGTTGATGGGCTTCATAGTTCTATGCGTGACAAATGGAATTGAACCATCTCTGCGTCTGTTCAACTAATTCTTCTCGATCCCTTCACTTAAGACCCCGGGGTGGTACACGATAATGTCCCGTCGAGAGGAAGCTGCTGGAACATCTTTCCTCCTCCAATCCCAAGTGGAAATACGAATTTGTATTTGTGGTTTTCTAGGGGGAGGCAAGCTTCTGCACCGATTGGGGTGCCCCTAATTTGGGACCTGCCAAGTATAAGCTGTTGACTATCGAGGAGAAGAAAGCCGTCGATACTCTGACGAGCCTGCTAGAGGGTATGAGGTCGATCAAGTGGCTGTGGTCGGATGACGTACTGCATCGGATCGTGTGGCTGAAAGGTTGATTTGATTGTGCTCACCAACTGTTCGACCTTCGTTCTTCGACCTAACTTGTTTGTTGCTCTCGCAGGTATGACCAGCGTGGATTATCGGGTGGATACCGCATTGAGGGAAGCAGTCGAGGCTTCTATCAAAGATGCAGAGGCAAGCATGTTGTCGCCCCGGGCACCGACCGTGTTGAGATCGATAGCCCAGCCGTCTGGTGATCGACTTATGGTTGTTGAGGGGATTGCACAAGTGGCTAGCCCTCAGCAGTAGAAGAAGAAAAGGTCTCCCTTCGAATTTGAAGTGGTTGCACTGGAGGGGATCAAGAGGAGGTAGAAGCTCTTTCTTAGTGACTCGGAACCGTCTGGGTCGAATGCAGCCGTAGAGCAGGTCTACTAGCTAGGGAGTGATGCTTTTCACGAGAAAGATTCAATGAAGACTCAGGTTCCACAGGAGCTTCTCGTGCACCAAAACTCCTGGCCTTGGGGGTCTGTTTCCCTCTGTAGGGTTACCTGAGGAAATCTCCAATGAATATAGGTCGATTTTGCTGGAGAGCCGATCTCCTCAGGCTCCATTCGACTGCTCGGAGGAGGAGCTTATTAGGGCAAAATTTCCGCTGAGGCGCAGAGATTCTACCCTTCTTGATTACGGGACCGCCTCCCGTATCGCTGAGAATGCAACCCTTCCACTGGACAGGGCTGTCGTGGAGAGGGTCGATTATGAGTGGCTTGCATAGTTAGCCATCCATGCCAACATCCAGGTAATTATTGTTTTGGTCTCTATCGATGTTGTCATCAACGCGTAAGCTGACCGTGAGTGTTGTGTGCAGGCTCTTGTGGCCACCGCGGCATTGCGCCGTCGCGCTCTGGAGGTGGCCAATCATTGGGTCATCCTGGATGCTGTTAGATTACGCGTGGAGTGACCTTAAGTTGAGCTGATCAGACTCAACCTCCTCTGGGAGACGAGACTGAATCTCCTCCAGAAACTCAAGGATGAGCTGCACGAGTCTCGTAGGAGGGAGGCTGAGCAATCCATCTTGAGGAAGCGAGCAGAGGATGCTTTGCTGGAGGAGAGGGTCGAATCCGAGGTCATAGCGGAGAGGGAGATTCAGGAGTTCAAAGATACATTTCCTAACTTCGACGAGCTATACAAAGAAGGCTTTGAGTGATGTCGACTGGAGATGAAGAACCGATTTCCTGACCTCTTCGTTGAGATCTACAAGATCCCAGTTGTATTTCTGGATCTCGACGATGACGAGTCCAGCCGAGGCATGGAGGAGGAGGCTCCCGTGGACGAGGCAGCCATCATGGCTGGTGACGAAGCAAGAGCGGATGCTACGGGGGACCCATAGTCTACGGCCATGCTGTATGGAGATAAAGGGTCTGACCGGTCGCTGTAAGATCTCGGTGCTTTTGTTTTATGCTTGCTTGTAGAAATTTTTGAATGCATAGGGGTGATGTAAACGAAAACAATGTTAAACAATTTTTACAATAGGAAGTGACAGGAGAATTGGCCTGTGTATCCTTGTTTGTCATTGCATCTCTTTGTTTGATGTCGCTTACGTCCTGTGGTGGTCGTAATGCCTGATGGCCCCTTTTGATGGGTTAGGCGCTACTTCAGGGTGATCGAGGATAAACCATCAAATCACATTTAGAAGTTGACCAGTACACTCTATGGTGAGTGATATATTCACTCGACTCATGGTTGACGAAATGGGAGTCGTTCGACGGCAAAGGGGTGGTCCTTCGACTTATGGCTGAAGACATTCTGGGAGAGTCATTCAGTAGCAAAGGGTTGGCCCTTCGACTTATGGCTGACGACATCTTCTAGGAGAGTCGTTCAGTAGCGAAGGGGTGGCCCTTCGACTTATGTCTGATGCTTGTTTAGGAGAGTCGTTCAGTGGCAAAGGGGTGGCCCCTTCGACCTACGGTTGATGCTCGTTTAGGAGGTGAGTCGTTCAGTGGCGAAGGGGTGGCCCTTTCGACTTGCAGGTAACGTTCGTTTAGGAGAGCTGTTCAGTGGGAAGGGATGGCCCCTTTGACTTACGGCTGATGCTCGTTTAGAAGGTGAGTCGTTCAGTAGCGAATGGGTGGCCCCTTCGACTTACGGTTGACACTCCTTTTAGGAAAGTCGTTCAGTGGTGAGGGGGTGGCCCTTTCGACTTATGGCTGACGCTCGTTTAGGAGGTGAGTCGTTCAGTAGCGAAGGGGTGACCCCTTCGACTTACGGCCGACGCTCATTTAGGTGAGTCGTTTAGTGGCGAAGGGGTAGACCCTTTGACTTACGGCAGATGCTCGTTTAGAAGAGTCGTTCAGTGGCGAAGGGGTGGCCCCGTCGACTTATGGCTGATGCTCGTTCAGGAGGTGAGTCGTTCAGTGGCGAAGGGGTGGCCTTTTCGACTTACGGCTGAAGCCTGTTTAGGAGGTGAGTCATTCAGTGGCGAAGGGGTGGTCCCATCGAATTACGACTGGCACTCGTTTAGGAGGTGAGTCGTTCAGTAGCGAAGGGGTGGCTCTTTCGACTTATGGCTGACGCTCGTTTAGGAGTCATTCACATCAACGTAAGTTCAGTTTTCCTAAAACCTCTTGAGGATTGGGTCCTTTTCGAGGGGAATCTTGATTGGGTAGTTTCTTTAAATACGAAGACTAAGAAAGCGAAACTTTATTCGATAAAATAGACATGCTTTATTGATGGAAGTAATAGAAAAACGAAAAGGGCGTACATGTGTTTTTCGATCGACGTCTGAGCTGTTGCTGGTCATTTTCCCTTTTATTCGCCTCAAGTCCTTAGATGGCTCATTAGTCGATCACTTTGTTGACAGGTGATCCCGTTACCTTGCCCTTCTGCTTTGAGGATCCCTCCTTGCTTGGTGGGTCATTAGCCAGGTTCTTGGGATGTCCTCGCTTGACCAGGGCATCGATCTCCTTTTTGAGAGTCCAACATTCGTTGGTATCATGCCCATAGTTGTTGTGATATTTGCAGAATTTGAGGTCGTCCCTCTTCTCATATTTACCCTTCTTTGTAGTCTCTTGGATCAGCTCTTCTCGTGGGACATAGACGAGAACTTCTGTCTTAGGGGCGACCGGCTTAGCGTAGGTAGGATGCTCTTTGCTTCGAGGGCTCCTCTCCCTGGGCCTCTTATCTCGAGATTCCTGGTGAGGGGTCCCCGATTTGGTTTCTCTCGCCTCGTGTCTCCGCAGCGGAAAGGGGTGCTCTTTACATTAGCTCCGGATGGTTCTTCTGCCTCATAGGAGGAAGTGAACCGATCCGTTATGTTGATCATTTCTGTGACGGTGCTAGGGGGAACTGGTGAAGGGCCCTTCTCAGGTGCTTGTTTCGGACCGACTGGGTGAGCGCCACTATGACGATCACGTCCGTTGTCTCTTCTACATTGAGCCTCTCATCGTTGAATCTCTGGACAAAAGCTCGGATCGATTCATTCTCGTTCTGTTTGAGCGAGAAGAGGTGGGACGAGCTTTTCTTGGGATGTCGTCCTGCGACGAATTGTTTGCAGAATATTTCTGTCAGTTCATCGAACGAGCTGATGCAGCCGTGGGGTAGCCCTTCGTACCAGCTTTCTGCCCTCTTAAACAGGGTAGCATGGAATGCTCTACAAAGGTATGGCTCATCGGTCCAGGGGAGCAGCATGACATTCAAATACTTATGAATATGCGACCATGGGTCGCCTCTGCCAGCATAAGCTGGTAGAGCAGGGAGCTTGAATTTAGAAAGAAAAGGAGCAGATATGATATTCTCTTTAAGGGGGGTCTTCCGAATTGCAGATTGGACTAGTAAGGATCCTCCTGCTCCTGATTGCGAGAAGTTGGCTCCCAAGGATCGGTTCAGGATCTCCTCACTCCTCATGAATCCACCTGCAGGGTTTAGTGGGTTATAACCTGGGAGAGCCCCGTACATTACCTGATCTAGGATTCTGCGGGTTGCTGCCTGGTAATTTGAGGGGGCAGGTTCTCTCTGAAAAATGAAAGCTCGATTATCTACCCCCACTCCGTCGTACTGGTGGGCCGGGTGAGGGGGGTCGAATTATGGAGGTTAATCTCCAGCTGGCCTGCCCTTGGGTATCCCAGATCTCGGAGGAAAGCCGCGCCCTTGGTTGGCATCAGGTTTGGGTTTGCAGGCGGCAAAGGCTCATTTATAGGGGAAGGGCTCCCCATGTTTTGGTTTATTAAAGTCTCCAATGCGCCTAAGCTTCTATCGACCTGCTCGGTGAACTGGGTGAACTCCTTTCGGGTCACCCCAGGCTCCTTTGGGGCCTCTGATGGTCGTGGTGGGGATGTTGTGGAGTCCGCGACGTCTTCCACCAGGACGCTGTTTGCTCTCGGCTTCTCCTTCGTGTTGGATCCTGTGGATGGCAAACAACACTAGAAGGGGGGATTGAATAGTGTTGTATAGAGATAAATCTTTTTCGTTCTTTACAAATTAACACAAAACAAATCCTTCTAATGTTGCCTAAGAAACCAAGTAGAGTGATCTACGCTTGGTTCTTAATCAACAAAGTAATCTTATAATCACAAAGTAATTTCACAGCAGGTAGTCGACTCCCTATGAACAGTAGTCGACTCCCAGAGAATTTATAAGCACAGTTAAGATAGATAAGATTACAAGTAATACAAATATTATATCTTTATTCACAGCGGATAAAAGAAAGTTTATCTTTGCAATAGATGTACAACAATTAGCAAATAATAAAGTAAGAGCAAAGATGAACAAATACAGATAAGCAATCGTAGACACAAGAATTTTTATCCTGATTTCCCACAACTTTTGGGTACGTCCAGTCCCCGACCAATCCGGTACGAGATTTCCACTATCTGCCTTGGCAAATACAAATACCTAACTCCACTCGTTAGGATTTCCAACGACCTATTCTTGACCAGGATGTCCAACCATAACACCTAGACTTGTCTAGGGTTTCTAACAACAACACCCTTACAACAGAGGGTAATCTCAAAATAAAATCAATGTCCAATTCACCACAATAGATTGCTGGAGATCGGATTTACACCCAGATTCTATATCCAAGATAGTAATAGACAATTACGTGTAGTGGCTTGATAGAATAAGATTCTAGATCACACAAAGATATGAATTGAAGTCTTTGTGATCTAGATCTAATGTTTTTCAAAAATCCTTTAAATAAAAACTTGAGAACAAATAATACGGATTTGAAAAACAGTTAGCCAAATAAAATAAGATTATGATCTTTAGAAATAATAACAAACAAAATTGCAAGATCAAGAGTAAAACAGATTTGGCTAAGAGAGAATGAGAGCTGAGAACTTTGGAACGTTTTGCACAAGAGAATTTGAATTCGATAGTTGTTGTGTTTTTCTCAATGAAAATGATCCTCTATTTATAGGAGAAATCTGAGAATTCAAAATTCAAATTCCTTTGACTTTTGTCCCGAAAATTATGGGAGAAAATCAATCAAAGATATTTCAAAAATCAAGTCAAAACGTCAAACTTCGACAGCTGGTAGTCGACTCCCTAGGAGTGGTAGTCGACTCCCAGTGTGTTTCAGGAGAAATTGATTCTCAGCTGGTAGTCTACTCCCTACCTTTGGTAGTCTACTCCCAGAGGAGTTTCTACTGAACCACAGCTAGTTAGTCAAGTAGTTAACTCCAGGGTGTATTGGAGTTTCACTACGGAAATATAAAACAACTAGAGAAAGCTCTCAATATCATTTTGAAAATGATTTAAAAGATATTTAAAACGTTTTTGAAATCATTTTTGTGTGTGTGATTGTCCATACGATTTGGCTTTAACAATACCCTAAGAAAGACACAACACACTCACTATAGACTAGGACACGTCTTCGGAAGCTTGATCAACTGATGGATGTGAGCTTCACTTGAGCTTCTTGTTCTATATTAGCTTTGAGCTTCATCATTGATCTTTAGTAACGTTCGTCCTTGTCTTTGAGCATAGATTGCGCTTCTTTGAGTATGTGTAAAACTTCTCACTTGTCGCACATCCTGCACACTTCATTGTATTGTAGTTAGTACACTAAGCTTCATTTGGTGTGCTCATCATCAAAATCACTTGGGGTGGAATTCAATTTCCATCACTCTACCCCTTTTTGACGATGACACCCAAATGAAAAATGAAGTAAGTTGGAATATGAAAATACGTGAAAGTATACTTACTCCCCCTGCTTTGATGCGGTTCTCCCCCTGCATCGAAGCCGTTAGCAAAACAATACAGTCATATGATATATATTCATTTTTGCATTTCATATATTTTTCTCCCCCTTTTCATCAACAAAAAAAGTTAATGACAAAATATATTAACATATCATAACATGAATTTTTTTTTGGAGGGGAATTCAATTACTATTCTTGCAAAAGAAATGTTAGCATAAGATCAACCAATATTTTGCATAATAGATAAGTTCATAGATATGAAGAGGTAGCAAGCATCACACGATAATAGAGTTATTACAGACCATAAGTTTGAAATCATTGTTTTAAGAACCATTGTTTGAAAGCTATTGCTTAAAATATCAAGGATGACTGCCGTCCTTCTTCAATTCCTTGATCTCATCAAGGATCTTGACAAGCGTCTCCTCCTTCATTTTGTTGCTCCTGACCATAAATTCTTTGAGGTCGTCCACCCTTTTGTTGAGGTCATCGAAGCCTTTCTCTTGTGATATCTTTAACTTCCCAATTTTCTTCAGAAGCATATCTTGAAGTTCAATGATGTATGTCGGTGTCTCTTCTTCTTCTTCCTCGCTTCCGTTTTCTTCTTCTCCTTCTTCTTCCTCATCAGAATCTGAAATGACAATTTTCTTACCTCTCCTGGAGGATGATGATCCTATTTTAGCAGCAAGTTTTTCTTCGGGAATGTTCTCATCAAGGTCATGATGTAGGTTCATTCTTCCAAGAGCATGGACGTCAAATATGCGTGCCGGTTCTAGAATTGTGGTTTCATTGTCTAAAGGCACATTATAGCTAATAAACAAGATAGTGAGATAATGTCCATGTGCTAGAGTGGATGAGGGTCTATCTGAAGAAGCTGAAGCAAGAATAGAGTCCATGATGACTTTGGCCCAATTGATGCGGATGTTCTCCAACATAGCATAGATACATTTGGCCTGCTTATCAGACAATATAGAGTGACTACCAGATTTTTGGGTAATATTGTAAGATAGTATATTTGCAAGAATTCTACCCGGATAGCGAAGATCGCTACAAGGGAGTTTAGTTTGAAAGTACTTTCTTGGCAAATACATTCTCTCCAAGATATTACTATCAGTCATCTCTATTTTATCAAGTAACATGCCAGTGTATGGAATGCCTAGGGCTTCTCCAAGGGATTTGACGGTTATGGCAAGTTTTGTGTCAAGAACTTTGGAGGCAAATCGGCTTTTGGCAAGATCGTAATCCATATTAGCATAAAGTAGGTGCACAAGCCTAGGATAGTAGAGATAAGTGTTTTCAGAAGAAAATAGGTGGGCCAAGTTCTGAAATTCTAGTATGCTATCAATCCCATAGTTTACTACATCATCAAGTTTGACAAATCTCTCATGGAGGATGGGTTTCTTAGAGATTTTGACAAAGTGTTCATAGGTGGTACTCCTAAGGGCCTGTTCTTTTGTAGTAAAGTATAATTGGGAAAGTTGAGAAAGGGTGGAATCTGATGAGAGAGAAATTGGTGTGTAGTGTGTTCTTTTGTTGGAAAGTATGGTTGGATTGTGGAGTTGGAAAATTGAGGTGGGTCCCACTCCGTGTAGTGTGTTCTTTTGGTTGAAGAAAGTTGGAGGAGGAAAATGGTGTGGGGTCCACTCAAAATTAATTTGTTGTATTTATACCTAAACTAAATACTTAAAAATTAATTAATTAATTAAAATAATACCTAATTAATACTTAAAAATTTAAGTGGTTGAAAAAATGCTGTGAGGCGCATGTGATTTCACGGCAGCAGGCAGCAAAGCATTGCGCGCGCGTTGTTGTTGGACAGCCAACAAATTTGGGCCCCACACACACCAGGAATCCAACGTAATCCTAGTGAAATTTGTTGATTGTAAAATGGTGTTTGGATTCTGGCTGCAAGCTCCACGTCGGAACTTTTTTCACACTTCTCGCAACCACAAAAGAACAGACAAAATAAATCCTGTGAAGGAATCCTGTGAACAGTGCGGGGAATAGTGTATGAACAGTGCATTTTTGCACTTTCTCTACCCACGTTCCGCGTAAAGAACATGCCCTAAACAGATAGGGTAAGACTGTTTCCTTCTCAGATATAGATTCAGTTGAAACTTTTCTCTTCTTAGAAAATATTCCCTTGAGAGGCATCTAGATAGAGTAAAAACAAAAGTTTACAATACTAGATAAGCAAGAGAAAATATGAAGTAAAGATGGTGAGAAAAGATTTTACCTTGAGTAAGTTTGAGAAAGAGATGAAATCAAAAGTTGAGAGGGAGCTCCAAATAACCCAAGCACCAAGAGAAATTTTCAAGAGAAGAGGGGAATGTGGTAGTCGGCTACCCTAGGGTTTCTCTTTGGGGGTTTTTAACAAGAGGGTGAAAGATGGTGAAGAATGAGGGCCAATGGATCAAGAAATGAATGGTTGGGATAGAGTTTAGCTTATTGAGTATAAGTTGCCTTTAGGATATGAACCCATTAACTCCATAGAACCCAACAGGAGTTAGTCAAAAAACCAAACCCAGAATTCCGCACACGCGCTGGTAGTCGACTCCCTCATGTAGGTAGTCGACTCCTTACTGGGTTGAGTCGTTTTCTCATCCCGAGGGGTTTTGATCCAAGACTGAGTGCGTTTTCTGAACAAGCGATGTTTAAAAAATATAACGCAAACATTTATAATCATATAAAGAGATAAAAATATTGACTCATAAATTTAAGCATATATATTTTGCAAAAAAAAATGATTAAGTTGCAAAAGAAAGCTTTTGATGCTGATCCAGATATTAAGCGTTGGATCTTGTTTTCTCCTCTCTATTTCTTTAGAGTACCTGAAAGAATAAATGTTTATTGTACTCTTTGGCTTTTGAGTCCGGAGGGTTAGTATTTAAGAAGCCAAACCCAGTGTGGTTTAGTTCCTCCATAAAGAGTATATCTATAGTTTTTACTTAAGTGAACTTGTTGAACAAAATTTGTAGCGTACCTTTTCTTTTGTTGATCGGACAAGTTCTTCGGTATCCAGATGCTCAAATTTTTTTGTTAGAATGATGCATCCTAGTATGCTTAACCCGTTTCTTGGTATGATGTGAATCATAACCGAGTCCAGTTTTGCTTGATGAGGCTTTTTGGTTATTTATTAAAATATCTAGCTTCCCTTTTCCTTTGTTGAAATTCTCAATAATTTTTATCGTAGCGTCGTATTTATCTTTGACAGATACGAGAAGATTATTTAGATTCTCAACCTTTTCATTTACTGATAAAATATCTTTTTGCAAAGAATCATTCTTTTCTTTAAGGAAACTATTTTCTTTAATGATTTCTTCTTTTTCTTTAGCATCCTTTTTAATATTTCTAAGTGTTTCCTATGTTCTTTTATGAGCTTTTCATGCATTTTGCATAGCTCCTTATATGCTCCCCTATAGTCCATGTCTTTATAATCACTTGATGACGAATCATTGTCACTAGATGAATCATGATGCAAACTTACCTTAGAGGATGTAGAAGCCATGAAGCACATGTGTGCTGTTTCTCTTCTTTCATCATTATCTTCTGCTAAGGATTCATCGGACGAGGAATCGTCGCTCTGGTCAAAGGCTGCGTAAGCTTCCTTCTTTGGACGTCGGAATTTGTTTCTTCCATTGTTTCTCTTTTCATTGTTTTCTCTGTTCTTCCCACGATCTCTGGAATCACGATTGTTTCTTTCCAATGGACAATATCTCTTGACGTGCCCTGGTTTATTGCAATCAAAACAAATAATACCATTAGTAGGTCTAAAAGAGCGTTTACCATACTTATTTGTGATGAACTCTTTAAAATTCTTTGAGATGAAGGCGATATGGTCTTCTTTGTCCGTGTAGTCGGAATCTTCTTCTTGGGCTTTAAACGCGAGATTCTTCTTTTTTGGGTTTTCTTCGATCTTCTTATCTTCTTCAAGCTCAATCTCATATGCCATGAGATTTCCCATTAGTTCTTCAATGGTAAGGTCCTTTACGTTATGAGCTTCTCGAATGGCAGTTGTCTTTCCCTTCCACTCGGGTCGGAGAGATCTTAGTATCTTCATTACCTGCTCATATTCGAAAAGTTTCTTTCCTAATCCTGCAAGCTCATTCGTAATGTTAGTGAAACGAGTATTCACATCAGTGATACTCTCTCCTTCTTCCACTTTAAAAGATTCAAATTTTGAATGTAAAACGTTTATGCGGGATTCCTTTACCTTTTCAGTTCCTTCGTGACTTACCTGAAGAGTATGCCATATTTGGTGTGCTGTCTTACATTGGAAAACTTGATTGAACTCATTTCCTATTACGACGCAAAATAGTGCATTCATTGCCTTTGCATTTAGATTTGCTCTCTTCTTGTCGTCGGCTGACCACTTCCCAAACTCAATGTCGGTAGGTGTGATGTACGGGACTTTTGTAACGGTCCAAGCTTCAATGTCCAATGACTCCAGGTGAGTCTTCATTCGGATCTTCCAGCTAGCGTAGTTAGTTCCGTTGAACAGTGGTGGTCGCATGGTATTCAGTCCTTCAGAATGAAAAGATGTTGACGCCATCACTTTTGTAGCATCGCTCTAATACCAAGTGTTGGATCCTGTGGATGACAAACAACACTAGAAGGGGGAGTTGAATAGTGTTGTATAGAGATAAATCTTTTTCGTTCTTTACAAATTAACACAAAACAAATCCTTCTAATGTTGCCTAAGAAACCAAGTAGAGTGATCTACGCTTGGTTCTTAATCAACAAAGTAATATTATAATCACAAAGTAATTTCACAGCAGGTAGTCGACTCCCTATGAACAGTAGTCGACTCCCAGAGAATTTATAAGCACAGTTAAGATAGATAAGATTACAAGTAATACAAATATTATATCTTTATTCACAGCGGATAAAAGAAAGTTTATCTTTGCAATAGATGTACAACAATTAGCAAATAATAAAGTAAGAGCAAAGATGAACACACACAGATAAGCAATCACAGACACAAGAATTTTTATCCTAGTTTCCCACAATTTTTGGGTACGTCCAGTCCCCGCCCAATCTGGTAAGAGATTTCCATTATCTGCCTTGGCAAATACAAATACCTAACTCTACTCGTTAGGATTTCCAACGACCTAGTCTTGACCAGGATTTCCAACCGTAACACCTAGACTTGTCTAGGGTTTCCAACAACAACACCCTTACAACAGAGGGTAATCTCAAAATAAAATCAATGTCCATTTCACCAGAATAGATTGGTGGAGATCGGATTTACACCCAGATTCTATAGCCAAGATAGTAATAGACAATTACGTGTAGTGGCTTGATAGAATAAGATTCTAGATCACACAAAGATACGAATTGAAGTCTTTGTGATCTAGATCTAATGTTTTTCAAAAATCCTTTAAATAAAAACTTGAGAACAAATAATACGGATTTGAAAAACAGTTAGCCAAATAAAATAAGATTATGATCTTCAGAAATAATAACAAACAAAATTGCAAGATCAAGAGAAAAACAGATTTGGCTAAGAGAGAATGAGAGCTGAGAACTTTAGAACGTTTTGCACAAGAGAATTTGAATTCGATAGTTGTTGTGTTTTTCTCAATGAAAATGATCCTCTATTTATAGGAGAAATTTGAGAATTCAAAATTCAAATTCCTTTGACTTTTGTCCTGAAAATTATGGGAGAAAATCAATCAAAGATATTTCAAAAATCAAGTCAAAACGTCAAACTTCGACAGCTGGTAGTCGACTCCCTAGGAGTGGTAGTCGACTCCCAGTGTGTTTCAGGAGAAATTGATTCTCAGCTGGTAGTCTACTCCCTACCTTTGGTAGTCTACTCCCAGAGGAGTTTCTACTGAACCATAGCTAGTTAGTCAAGTAGTTAACTCCAGGGTGTATTGGAGTTTCACTACGGAAATATAAAACAACTAGAGAAAGCTCTCAATATCATTTTGAAAATGATTTAAAAGATATTTAAAACGTTTTTGAAATCATTTTTGTGTGTGTGATTGTCCATACGATTTGGCTTTAACAATACCCTAAGAAAGACACAACACACTCACTATAGACTAGGACACGTCTTCGGAAGCTTGATCAACTGATGGATGTGAGCTTCACTTGAGCTTCTTGATTTATTTGAGCTTTGAGCTTCATCATTGATCTTTAGTAACGTTCGTCCTTGTCTTTGAGCATAGATTGCGCTTCTTTGAGTATGTGTAAAACTTCTCATTTGTCGCACATCCTACACACTTCATTGTAGTGTAGTTAGTATACTAAGCTTCATTTGGTGTGCTCATCATCAAAATCACTTGGGGTGTAATTCAATTTCCATCACTTCGGACCTTCGACCGGTCCGGTGTTACTGGGTCTAGCTGTCATAGCTTCTGGATTGCTTTGGGATGTCAAGCTAGTTAACGTTTTCTACAGATGGCGCCAAACTGTTATGGCCAAAATTGACTGAGACAGTTGTCAAGATGACGTAGACTCAAGGTGCTGAGTCAGAGCCTCGTCAACGGTTGAAGTGGGATCCTTGATTGGAAGAACCAGGGTCGAGTAATGGTAGTTGGAGATGATGCGACCTTTGATCGACCTTTGAGCGGTAGTGGCGTCGATCGTTCGAAGCTGAGAAGCTCAACGTCGAACTTCGACGTTGGATGATGATCGTCGATCTACACCATAGGGACTCGTTAGGGGGGTCGGATCTGGGTTCCGACCCAAATCCCCTTCGATGCTTAAGTTAGTATGGAACTTAAAGGAGAGAGGGAGTTTGGTGCAGCTGAGATCGACCCACGGAGGTTCGTCTAAAGACTGGCAGTGCAAGCTCGAATGTATAAGGAGTATAAGCTGAGAAAGTAGAGTTCTATGTCTTAGACCTCGTACCTTGGAAGTGGGATCCTTTCTTCTATTTATAGATGTTCAGGGTCCCTTTGGAGATGTTAGGGTGAAAACAGCCACCCATAATGGTGCCACGATCTTTCCCCATTAATAGAAATAAATGTTGCACACGTCCCTGAGATTCACGCGCCCACCTTTAATCCCATGTTCGAGTGAGACAGACCCAACGGTCGACTGGCCATTTGGGCTTTGACTGAGTCGACATCGGACTTCTTTGGTGGGCCTTTGTCATCTGTCGACCGAGTTGTCTCGAATACCCACCCAATGATTCAACAAGGTTAATAAAAGGGTATACCAACAGTCGATATGTCTGAGTGGTTAAGGGGACAAACTCGAATTTGGTTGGATTTATCCTGCGCAGGTTCAAACCCTGCTGTCAATGTTTGGTATACATTTTGATTCAAATTGTGAGCTTCACTATGTTTAGATCGTAGCATGAGATCATTGCCATATGTGGAAGTTGGCTCGATTTCGACGCTAACGAGTCATTGGTTCATCGGTCGAGCTATCTTATGTAGAGATAGCTTGTCTGCACTTGGATACGACCCATCTGACCCTACATATGTCAGATAGGACGAATGCCAAGCTATGGGACTTCAACAGCGCATTGGACTCTCGGTTATGAGGGTCGACGGCTCAGATGGATCGACAGCTCTACTGTTCGACCCATCAGTGGGTCGAACAACTTGGGTCAGCACTTCGGTCATTCGGTCTTCAGAGGTAAACTCAGTCGGGTGGAGCTGGGCTCACTTGGATGCGATTAAGGCCAGTAGGGTACGGCGCATTAATTGCGTAGAGTTGTGATGGGATATGAATTCCGTTAAAATCGGGATTCGTATCTTCTAGGGACTCCTCCTCAATGATGGCACCTATTGTACCCTAAGGGTATATATAAGTAGGTTTAGAGGAGGTTCAGAGAGGAACCCATTGGAGAGAGTTTGAGCCGCCATTTGTGAGAGCCAACTTTGAGAGATATTGTTGTGAGCTTTTGCAGAGATCATTGTGTACTTTCTCTTCGGTTGTGAAGAGAAGATTTGTATTTGTTCTTTCCTTTCAAAATAAAGCTCATTGATGTTCCATTGGCCGGCCGACGGCCTAAAGTTGCTATCTCTCTTAGCGCTTCTCGTTTGTGTTGTGTTGCTCATCCGTGTTCTTGGTTTTCGTCGATCTTGTGTATTCTGATGTGGTGCGTGACAAAACACTACCGGTGCATAACAAACTGGTATCAGAGCTGTATGTTGTCAAAGATGAATGCAGGAGGCAAAGATGAGTAATGGTTGCGATGACGATTCCTCAACGACGTCGACTTCTGGTTCACATGCTCCAGTGTCGCGAACAATCGTGTCCAACACGAAGTTTGAAATTAAGAAGTTTGATGGAAAGATCAACTTTAGTATGTGGAGATTTGAAGTCTTGGATGTCTTGAACCAACTTGGTCAATATATCGCATTGGACAAGAAGGCGACATGCATGTTTGATTTAGCATGGAGAACTCTGAATCAAAATGCGTGTGATACCATCTGAATGTATCTGTCGAAGGAGAAGACGTCCTCATTCATGGAGGAGACAAGTGAAAACAAGTTTTAGAACGAGCTCGGCAACAATTACATGAAGAAGAACATCCAGAACCAACTACACTTGAAGAAGAAGCATTTCGGTTTGAAGTTGGTTGAGGTTGTTTTTATGGAGAAACATCTTGACTACTACAATAAGCTTCTTACCGTCCTAAGGAATGTTGATGTGAAAGTTGATGATAAAGACAAGACGATGATTCTCCTCAACTCTCTGCCCATTCAGTATAAGTACTTGGTGTTGGTTCTTACCTATGGTAAGGAATCGATTACATTTGAAGAGGTGTCCAACGCTCTGACAAGCAACGAGTTCAGGAAGAATGATGGGGACACCAGTAGCCGAGCTAACGACCCTCTTACGGTGGTGAGAGGTCGTAGTGGCTAGAATAGAGGAGCGAGGAAGGGGTATTACAGATCCAAGTCCATAGACAAGAGCAGAGGCCCTCAGCGCAAGGACTTAGCGAAGGACCAATTGCTTTCTATAGATAAAGAGGACATTGGGTTAGAGACTATCCAAAGGCGAAGAAGAAGCACGACACGACAGCCAACATCGTGAAGGGCATGACGTCAGATGGTTGGGTGCTCGTTCCACATGATGCCATATCGAGAGTACTGTATGACCTTCCGTGAAGGGAGTAAGAGTACAGTCTTGCTGGGCGATGACCGACCTTGCAGCACTGCAGGGATCAGGACAGTGCGAAAGAGGATGATCGATAGTGTTACATGGGACATCGATGAGGTACGCTTCATTCCTGACCTAAAGCGTAACCTCATATTGCTCAGCTCACTCAAAGCCAATGGTTGTCGATCGACCATGGAGAATGGAGCTTTGAGGGTGACCTAAGGAGCAGTGATCGTGATGAAGGGGACGTGACGAGGAGACATCTACTAGTGGATGGTTCGATCGTGGCTGGCATACCAGCTCTGACTCGTGAGACCGATCGAGACGACTCATTGTTGTGTCACATACGTCTCGGACATGTGGGCAAGAAAGCTTTGCAGAAGCTGATCATTGGAGATCGTATGAAGGGTGCCAAGACCAAGAAGATAGAGTTCTGTAAGCACTGTGTGATTGGGAAGTAAACATGTGCTGCATTTGAGATGGCCATCCAAAGTACGAATAGAGCGCTTGACTATGTTCATACTGACGTATGTGGGCTAAGTAGGTCAGCCTCATTGGGAGGGAAACACTACTTTGTGTTGTTCATCGACGATTTCTCACGCATGGCGTGGGTGTTCCTGTTGAAGTCAAAAGACCAAGTTCTTACCACTTTCATCGAGTGGAAGAAGCTGGTTAAGACACAGATAGGTCCAAAGGTCAGGCGTCTTAAATGTGACAACAGTGGAGAGTATAAGTCAGATCTCTTCGAAAATTCTGCAGATCGAAAGGGATTCAAAGACACTTTACCGTTAGTGATACGTCGCAACAAAATGTGGTAGCTGAAAGGATGAATCGAACTTTGCTGGAGAAAGTTCGATGCATGTTGTTAACTGCTAACCTATCGAAAGAGTTTTGGGCAGAGGCCATGGCATACATGACCTACTTGGTCAATGGCTATCATCTGCTACATTGGAAGAACGACCTCCATTGGAGGTCTGGTCGAAAAAACCAGTTTTCGACTATGGATCATTGCGAGTTTGGGGATGTCCAAGCTACTATACCGTGAAGGAAGACAAACTCGATGCTCGAGCTAAGAAAGCCATCTTCTTGGGTTTCAGTAATGGTGTCAAGGGATATCGACTGTGGTGTCTGACACAGAAGAAAGTGATCATGAGAAGAGATGTAATGTTTGATGAGTCGACGTTACTAAAGAAGGAGCATGAACCAAAGGTGGAGACCGAACAGACACAATTGAAGCAGGTCTACGACACCGTGTCTGAGGTTCTAGATTGGTCGATCGACAACTCAGACTGACCCACACTAGAGGCTGCAGCAGACGGACTCCAGACGGATGCTGGTGATGTTGGTGTTTGAAGCTCAGGTGGGGGAGTTAGCTCAGCTCCATAGATGATTTAGCTGAAGGATTCTATTACAAAGACAAGACCGAAACGTGAGATTCGAGGACCTGTAAGATACTTAGAGATGGCCTCGTTCGATTTTCCTGTTGTAAGTATTGACATTCCCACTTCTTTCAGAGAGGTGGAGCATACTGAAGACCTGGAGCGGTGGAGAGGAGCGATGGACGAAGAGATGGAATCGCTGAGGAAGAATGAGACTTGGGATCTCATGGAGCTTCCAAAAGGCAAGAAGGTAATTGGGTGCAAATGGGTCTACACCAAGAAGGATGTAGCCAAAACAGGATATGTTCGCTACAAAGCTTCCCTCGTAGCGAAGGGCTTTGCACAGAGGGGTGGCATCAACTATAACGAGGTCTTCTATCTGGTGGTGAAGCATTGCTCAATTCGGATCCTCTTGGAGTTGGTTGCTCAATTCTACCTTGAACTGGTGCAACTAGATGTCAAGACGTCGTTCTTGCATGGAGAGCTCGAAGAAGAGATCTATATGGCTCAGTCCGATGGATATTGGAGCGATGATGGCCTCGCTTGTAGGCTGAAGAAGTCGCTCTATAGGTTGAAGCAGTCGCCGAGACAATGGTATAAGCGTTTCAAACCTTTATGACAGATGATCAAGGGTATGTTCGCAGCCCTTATGATCTTTGCGTGTTCTATCGGGAGTTGGATGATGGGTCCTTCATCTATCTCTTGCTTTATGTCGATGATATTCTCATTGCCTCATCGAATAAAGAGGAGATTCGGAGATTGAAGTCTCAGCCTAGTTGCGAGTTTGAGATGAAGGATCTAGGCGAAGCATGAATGATTCTTAGGATATAGATCACAAGAGATAGAAGTGGAGATACCGTTCATCTTTCACAGATTCGCTACTTGAAGTCTGTTATACAGAGATTTGGCTATGAGAAGATGAATTCCGTGGTTACTCTGCTTGCACCTCACTTTAAGCTCTGTGCCGAGCATTGCCTGAAGAATGAAGAAGAGAGAAGCTCATAGAGAGCGTACCGTATGCCAATGCGATTGAGCCTTGATGTACGCTATGGTATGCACCCGACCCGATGTAACGACCCGCTCTCGGGGGCCCGTTACTTATTTGGTTTATTCGCAGGTTCCGCAGTTTACCAGTGAAATCAGCATAGCCACAACTCAGAGATGTACCACAATACTCAGACCAGCGTACAGACGTTATTACAGTCCAAATTAAAGTACAACAACAACCAGCACACTCTCTCACGAATACATAAAGGAAGTACTGAAAAGAAGTGCGGAAAAGGAAATACACAGTACAACATGCACACCAACAGAAAGTAACTAAAACTCTGTCGCCTCTGGGTCAAAGTAGGCTCCACGAACTCTGGGGCAATCTCCTCGATCAAGTCTTCGTCTGCCGGTGCCATAAATGGAACCGAAGGTAAGTCACAACAATTCTAGCGATAGAAAAAGAGGAGTGCACAAATATGGAGCAGTCTATAGTAAACAAGTGCGGAAAGTAAAGCAGGGACAGACAAGCATGCAAGTGCGATAAGTAAAGTACATTTGTCAAGCATGCAAGGGTGACAAGAAAAGTAAAGGTGACCGAGCAATGACAATAGCAATAACCATGACGATATCAATGACAATAGCAATCGGGAGAGTAATTGTGCCTAGCCTAATTCGTGACTTATAACGGGAAGTACAGTGAGCAACCAAGAGGCCAACTCTTGCCGCGGGTGCTACCCGGGCGAACTATGCTATGAATACTATGCAATAATCTCTGAGAACTGTGCAATAATCTGTGATCTGTGATGGTTGTCACCGGCACTGTTATGGGTTGCTAGAACCCGCACAGTGACAACAAAGTCTGGACTAGTCGCTCCCGTACTTCCGCAATTATAAGTTACCCCAAAACCCAGTGTCTGTGCAATACCATACTCTGCAATTTTACCAGCCATTAACCATTCTCACATTACTAGTTACAATCTTTCTGTCAAGCAATGTCAATAATCTGTTCATGTCAATAATTATTCCGAGACTAGTTGTCAAGTCCTATGTTCATACGAGTACACTATCTATATTTCTAAGGGTAGAATTTATTGTGACTTACACTTTCGGAATGGTGTAGCAAGACGAG
>JAULAV010005208.1:0-24993 GCA_030789695.1 Scilla litardierei | reverse complement strand
ATAACACCTCTGGAGAACTTGGGGGGCCCACGGTGGCAAGCGGTGCGAGAGTTGCGACGTTGCGACGAACGTCGCTCGGTCAGACACGGCCGGTGCGAGGGGATCTCTCGGTCGGTGAGGAAGAAGCCTTCGGTCGGACACAGCGAGCGGCCCATGCAGCAATGCAGGGT
The DNA here is from genome assembly GCA_030789695.1 of Scilla litardierei. Classification (NCBI taxonomy): domain Eukaryota; kingdom Viridiplantae; phylum Streptophyta; class Magnoliopsida; order Asparagales; family Asparagaceae; genus Scilla; species Scilla litardierei. The sequence continues at coordinate 24,823 of JAULAV010005208.1, read as the reverse complement.
GCGATGTGGGTCGGTGCGGGGGAGGCCTTCGGTCGTAGCGGGCGGATGCGGGGGATCGGGTCGGTCGGGCGCTTGGGCGGGGCTTGCAACGTTGCAAGCGTTGCAACGTTACGGAGCGGATGCGGAGCGGGGGTCGGTGCGGGCGAAATCCTCGGTCAGACCGAGAGGAACTCTCGGTCAGGCACGGGGTGATGCGGGCGGCTGCTGGGTGTGGAGCGGAGCGCATGGTGCAGGCGGGGCTCTCGGTCAGATCGAGAGAACGGGGGCGAAAACGTCGGTCGGTGCGAGGCGGCTGTGTTGCAACGTTGCGATGAACGTCGCAAGCAAGGTTTTGGGTTTTTGTGACGGCTAGGGTTGTTTGCTTGAGAAAATAGGGTTTCTTAGGGGTTGTTTATATAGTATAGAGGGGTTGACTTGGTCTAGGGCTAATTCTAATAGGATTAGGATTTTAAAATAATTTAAAAATCATCTCTCTCCCTCTCCTACCTACTCACGCAAGGATAGGGTGCGGCCAAGATGAGCTAGGATTTGGCTTAAAATAGTTTGAAGTATTATAATCTTAATAAAATTTTATTTGGCTAAAAATACTTTGAAAACTTAGTTATTAAAAATATTATAAGCTTGGCTAAAAATGTAAAATAGGTCAAATGAACTCCGAAAATTGTAAAATAAATATTGAGGTGATCGGGACAACGAGAGAAAGGTAACTAAGAAGACGGATCTCAATTTGGACGTCGAGTGACGAAACTAAAAATAGAAACGTCTCATGTCAAAAGTGAAAATCACAACGTCTCTTCGAATAAGATCAAATCGTGGGAAAAAACCCGAGAAATGTCGTTCCAAATTAGTGCCACAATTTAATACTCTCAGAGACGTTTACAACGACATATCACACCAAAGTGTTCAAAAACAATCAAAGTCTAAAATAAATACGTGCACGGTCAAAAGCACGTGCACGAACAAAGTACAACGAAAACAGACCGTTACATCCTCCCCACCTTAGAAATGATTCCGTCCTCGGAATCAACATCAAGCACTACTCGGGAAAAGGTGCGGGAAGCGCTCTCTCATATCATCCTCTCGCTCCCAGGTGGATTCCCCAGGGGAACCATGACGCCACTGCACACGAACCAAGTCGACGGTCTTATTCCTCAGCTGCTTCTGTCGACGATCCAGAATCCCAACTGGCTGCTGATCATAAGACAGATCCGGATGAACCGTGATCTCCGAGAAATCTACAGCATGTGACAGATCACTAACGTATCGACGTAACTGGTACGTGAAATATGTCATGAACTCCCTCCAGTGACGGTGGCAACGCCAAGCGATAAGCCACAGCTCCAACTCTCTCCAGAACATCAAACGGTCCAATGAACCTCGGACTCAGCTTGCCTCTCTTCCCAAATCGAATAACTCCGCGGTTCGGAGAAATCTTCAGGAAGACATGATCTCCAGGCTGAAACTCCAAAGGCATCCGTTTAGCATCGGACCAATACTTGAAACGGTCCTGAGCAATCCTCAGCTTCTTCCGGATGTTCTTCACAACATCCACGGCCACCACAATCATCTCCGGTCCTAACAGCTCCCGATCTCCAATGTCATCCCAGCTCAGTGGCGATCGACATTTCTTCCCATATATCACGGCAAAAGGCGCCATACCAATACTCGCCTGGTAGCTGTTATTATAGGCAAACTCAACGTGATGGAGATGATCCTCCCAAGATCCCTTGAAGTCCAACATGCACGCTCTCAGCATGTCCTCCAAAATCTGAATCGTCCTCTCGGACTGGCCATCCGTCTGCGGGTGGTACGCCGTGCTGAAACTCAGACTCGTACCCAGACTCTTCTGCAGACTCTGCCAAAACTGAGACGTGAATCTCGTGTCTCTGTCCGACACGATACTCACAGGGACTCCGTGAAGTCGTATGATCTCCTGCACGATTCACGTTACATCACTATCTAAACTAGGAAAAGGAAATGGAAACGAAGAGTAAAAGAATTTACCTCCATATATCTCCTCGCTAGCGTCTCAGTAGACTGTCCTACTCGGAAGGGAATAAAGTGCGCGGATTTGGTCAATCTGTCTACGATCACCCAAATCGCGTCATTCTGCTTCGGACTCCGAGGTAGTCCAGTCACGAAATCCATAGTGATGTGTTGCCACTTCCACTCCGGAATCGAAAGCGGTTGTAGCAACCCTGCCGTACGCTGATGCTCCGCCTTTATCTGCTGGCAAACCAGACACTTGGCTACACTCCGAGCCACACTCCTCTTCATACCATGCCACTAATAGTTCAGACGAAGATCCTTGTACATCTTGGTGCCACCAGGATGCACAGAATACGGCGAACTGTGTGCCTCCACCAATAATTCCTCTTTGATATCTCCAGCTGGCACACACAACCTGGCTCCAAATCTCAACGAACCATCCTCATGAATCAAGAAGTCAGTCCGCAGACCGGCTTCCACCTGCTCCCGAATCTTCACCAGCTTAGCATCTCCAGCCTGTCCAGCCTTGATCCTATCCACGATCGTCGATTGAATCTACATACTCATCAACGAAGAAGTCTCACTAGGAAGAAGAATCTCAATGCCAGACTCGCAAAAATCCTGCTGCAATCTCCACTGCGAAGTCAACATCATCACCGCTGGAAGTCAGCTCAGCGCATCTGGAACCACATTCACCTTACCAGGGTGATACTGCAAATCAATCTCATAATCCACCATGAGCTCCAACCACCGACGCTGTCGCATGTTGAGCTCCTTCTGAGTAAAAATGTACTTCAAGCTTTTGTGATCGGTGAAGATCTTCACCTTCTCACTCAGCAGGAAGTGCCTCCAAATCTTCAGCGCAAACACGACAGCTGCCAACTCCAAATCGTGTGTCGGGTAATTCTTCTCATGAGCCCTGAGCTGATGAGAAGCATACGTAACCACGTGCCCATGCTGATGCAACACACAACCAAGACCATTGCCAGAAGCATCGCAAAAGATCTCGAATCCTCCACTCCGATCAGGCACAACAAGAACAGGGGCAGTCGTCAATCTCTCCTTCAGAACATCGAAAGCCTTCTCGCAATCATCAGACCAAACAAATGGTACATCCTTCCACGTCAGTCTGGTCATCGGCTCAGTAATCCGGGAAAAGTCCTTAATGAAACGCCGATAATAACCTGCAAGCCCAATGAAACTCCGGATCTCAGACGCTGACTGTGGAACAGGCCACTCTCTGATAGACTTAATCTTCTTGGGATCCACCGAAATTCCATCGCTTGACACCACATGCCCGAGAAAAGCAACTCTATCCAGCCAAAATTCGCACTTGGAATACTTAGCATACAAATGATGCTTCCTCAAAATCTCCAACACTGTCCTCAAGTGCGATGCATGCTCTTCCTCTAACTTTGAATAGATCAGGATGTCGTCAATAAAGATAATGACAAACTTTTCTAAAAAGTCGTAGAAGATCAGATTCATCAGGTTCATAAAAATTGCGGGCGCGTTGGTTACACCGAAAGGCATAACCACAAACTCGTAGTGACCATACTTCGTCCTGAACACTGTCTTCGGGATGTCTTCCTTCTTCACCTTGAGCTGATGATAACCACTCCTCAGGTCCAACTTGGAGAACACCCTCGAACCTCCAAGCTGATCAAAAATGTCATCTATACATGGCAATGGATATTTATTCTTGATGGTCACAGCATTCAGCTCCCTGTAGTCCACGCACATGCGACGCGAACCATCCTTCTTCTTCACCAGCAACACCGGTGCTCCCCACGGAGACACACTAGGATTGATGTAACCCTTCTGTAGAAGCTCATCCAGCTGCCTACGCAACTCCTCCAACTCTGCTGGAGCCATACGATACGGCGCCTTCGAAATAGGCTGCGCTCTTGGAATAAGATCGATCGAAAACTCAAGAGCTCGATCGGGCGGCAGTCCAGACATCTCCTCGGGGAAGACGTCGTCGAATTTATGCACCATAGCTGGTCTACTCTGCTCCATCTGCATAGCAACAATCTCCACCGGTCTGGCTCGAAATCTGACAGGGCCAAGTGAACTGCTGCCTCGACTGAACTCAAACACTGGGTGTCCTGGGATTTCGAACACCACCTTCTTCCTCCGACAATCGATCGTAGCATAGAAACTCGCTAGCCAATCCATCCCAAGCACTGCATCATAGTTGATGATGTCGTAGACAATGAAATCAGCGTAAAGCTCATGTCCACAGACCACCAAAGGGCAAGAATTACAACCACGATGCACCGAGATCACGCCATTTCCTGTAACGATGTTCCAACTCTTGGGAAGAGGGGAAGTCGTCAAGGAATGCTTCTCCACGAAGCTCCGAGATATAATGCACATCGATGCACCAGAGTCAAAGAGGACTCGTGCAGGAAATGTGCAAACCGAAATCACACCTAACAAGCAGTCTAACAATCAAACCCTATTCTAGCAAACAATTATATGCAAGCAACCAAACATAAGCTAACAACCAAAACTAACTAAGGAAGGGAACAACTAGATTGAGAGTTACCTGCGATAACCTCATCCACAGCCTCGCTCTCCACTGCCGTCATCAGAAAAGCCTGCCTCCTCGGCTGCATGGCCTGCTTAAAAGCCTGCCTCTGCGGAACGAGGGCTGCTCCATGACCTGCAGGTACAGGTGCTCTCTGCTGTAACGGCGGTGCTGCAATTAGTTCCTTCCAAGGCTACTTAGACTTCGGGCACTCCTTCATAGCATGAGTAGGATCTCCACAAATCAGGCACTATCCCAACATCCTCCTACACTGCTCCTTGACATGCCTGGTCTTGCCACGGAAATGGCAAGTCTGAGTAGGCCCACCTTGCCTCTTGAACTGCACCGTCGGATTAGGCCTCACCACTCCTCTGACCTGCTCCATAGGTCTCTCCCAGCTCCCGGTGTCGGTCCTCTCTTCTGCCTCACAATCCGTTCCTGTCTCCGAGCAGCTACCAACAACTTCTGATATGACTCCATATCCGTCGTAGACATCAGGCTCTGCAAGTCTAGGGAAAGGCCCTGCAGAAACCTCTGAGCTTTCTCCTCAGCATCCTCCACCATCTTCGATGCGAAGCGACTCAGCCTGGTGAACTCCTGGTGGTACTGGTCCACCGTCAGATTTCCCCGCTTCAGCTCAATGAAGCACTGCAACATCTCCCTCCTGGAAGCCTTCGGAAAGTACTCCTCATCGAACCTGGACTTAAAAGTAGCCCAAGGTATAGGACTCACCAGCAGCTCCTCCTCTGCATCCCACCAGTTGCGGGCATTATCCTTGTGCTGCTTCTTCACCAACTCAACCCATCCAGCCGGGTTGGCCTTCGACATTTTCAGATTATCCTCTGTATTTCTGATCCACTCCTCAGCAGCCAACGGTCCTTCAGATCCATCAAAGTAAGTCGGGCCCAGCTCTCGAAACTGCTTCGCTCCTGGCTCGAAGCGAGGGGCACTCTGGGTATTCTGGAGCATACCCTGCTGCACCTGCATCATCTGATGCATCATCCTCATGATCTCAGCATTGGTGGGCTCTCTATACGGCACCTTAACACGATTGGGCCCACTACTAGCTCGGGTCTGTCGTCTTCCAGCCATCTAATGACATAGAAAACAAACAAAAATTAGACTCAAAGCTTAATGACTTGGATGTTGTAATTTATTTACTGGACATTCTGTTATTATCATTGTTCCGTTAATTCACAGTTGCAAGAGAGACCTGCATGGGCCACCAACAAAACCTGTCATGCCCCGCTTCCCAAAAATATGGAGGCGAAGCGTGAGAAGGTCCGCTCAGACTTGAAGCTACAAAGCTGCAAGTCCGATAATCGTCAATCAACTTTAAATAGCAGGTCCTTGTAACGCGAAACGAAACAAAGATAATAATAAGGAAATGAGACAAAAGAGAAATCTCAGAATATCCATAATAATAAACTCCAACATCGCAGAAAAGCCACCAGGCTAAAAGAAAAGAGTCTAAAAAGAGGCCCCAACATGGCCAACAAAAGTACAAAGTACAAAAGCAAAGTAATGGTGCTACGCACCAACAACTAACAGCAACCTAAAGCAAAAGCAACTCAAATCAGTCTCTAAGACTGGTCTCCGGTGTCCACCAACTCCTCGTCAAACGTAGGCTCCGGCTCAGCGTCAGCAAACACCTCGTCCTCAGCTACAGTCTCTGGCTCAAGGTCTAACATGAGACACCCAAAAGAGCAAGGGGCACATGTCAGCAAGTCTACAAGAGACTTGTGCAAGGAAACTGAAAGTGAAGGTAAAGCAACCTAGCAGTTCTAGCATGATGCAATGACATGGCAGATAAAGTATGAGTGCAACAAGTAAAGTAAAGTACGAGCATGGAATTCAATTCATGGCATGGATATCAATATTTACAAGAAACATTCACGAGTACAAAGACAAGTCTAGTAAGCACATCGTGCACAGAGATTACGCCTTTTGGCTAGAGTGGCTGCGCGAGCCAACTCCTAAGCTCAAGTGATCGATTATCCCTACCCCTCCACGTGTATATGGACTAGCGCCCATCTTCTGGATCACGAGCCAGGAAGTGTTTTTCATGATGGCATATGGGTGCACCTAGCCGGGACAAGGAAGTACAAGTAGTGTAGCGTGTGCTACGAATGCAACAATCAACTTGGATGACATGTAAGATGTAATGCATGTCAGTTAAAAGTGCGTACAGATAAGGAATTTAAACATGGCAGATATCAATGCATGAATGACATGGCAGGGTGACAGATCTAGTTTCGTTGTCAAGCTAGATCTTAAAGTTGCGTCCAGACAGCTATCATTTCAATGTCTAGTCTCTTTTACTCTAAAAGCAAGGAAGTGGCCTAAAAACATGGTCCTAAGCAAAAGTTGGCAAGTTTCACTTTCCTGCAAGTATAACGTCTGAAAAACACCGTCCAACGAGTCCAAAGTCACAATTATCCTACATGCACAAGTCCACCGGCCTACAGTCCCATTTTATTAATCTTTGATTAGTGAATATAAAACAATGTAAAACATCAATTTTTAGTCTTAATTATCAGGCTGTGGTTGGGGTCCTAAGAGTGCAAAGCGTTACCTCAACATGACGCGAAAGCTACACTGGCGTCGGGTAGCGACGCCAGGGGTTGGAATAAAAGAACGCGCTCCTAGTCCAGATTCCAAAAAAGGTTCCTCGCTCGCCAAGTCTGGACAGCAACCAGATCAACGAACCAAGTTTCCAAAGCTAGAACGTGCGACGACGGGCTACGACGTATCGCAATGTCATAATCGGCAAATCCACGAAGAAGAGACACCTAGGTGGGACCCACAGTAGTTCTAGGGGCCAATGGGGGACCCACAATACCTCTGGAGAACTTGGGGGGCCCACGGTGGCAAGCGGTGCGAGAGTTACGACGTTGCGACGAACGTCGCTCGGTCAGACACGGCCGGTGCGAGGGGATCTCTCGGTCGGTGAGGAAGAAGCCTTCGGTTGGACACATCGGCGGCCTGTGTAGCGCTGCGGGGTGCGATGCGGGTCGGTGCAGGGGATGCCTTCGGTCGTAGCGGGCGGATGCGGGGGATCGGGTCGGTCGGGCACTTGGGCGGAGCTTGCAACGTTGCAAGCGTTGCAACATTGCGGAGCGGATGCGGAGCGGGGGTCGGTGCGGGAGAAATCCTCGGTCAGACCGAGAGGAACTCTCGGTCAGGCACAGGGCGATGCGGGCGGCTGCTGGGTGCGGAGCGGAGTGCTTGGTGCGGGTGGGGCTCTCGGTCAGACCGAGAGAATGAGGGCGAAAACGTCGGTCGGTGCGGGGGCGGCTGTGCTGCAACGTTGCGACGAACGTCGCAAGCGAGGTTTTGGGTTTTTGTGATGGCTAGGGTTGTTTGCTTGCGAAAATAGGGTTTTCTAGGGGTTGTTTATATAGTATAGAGGGGTTGACTTGGTCTAGGGCTAATTCTAATAGGATTAGGATTTTAAAATAATTTAAAAATCATCTCTCTCCCTCTCATACTCACGCAAGGATAGGGTGCGGCCAAGATGAGCTAGGATTTGGCTCAAAATAGTTTGAAGTATTATAATCTTAATAAAATTTTATTTGGCTAAAAATACTTTGAAAGCTTAGTTATTAAAAATATTTTAAGCTTGGCTAAAAATGTAAAATAGGTCAAATGAACTCCGAAAATTGTAAAATAAATATTGAGGTGATCGGGACGACGAGAGAAAGGTAACTAAGAAGACGGATCTCAATTTCGATGTCGAGTGACGAAACTAAAAATAGAAACGTCTCACGTCAAAAGTGAAAATCACAATGTCTCTTCGACTAAGATCAAATCGTGGGAAAACGACCCGAGAAATGTCGTTCCAAATTAGTGCCACAATTTAATACTCTCAGAGACGTTCACAACGACATATCACACCAAATTGTTCACAAACAACCAAAGTCTAAAATAAATACATGCACGGTCAAAAGCACGTGCACGAACAAAGTACAACGAAAACAGACCGTTACACGGAATCTCCCTGTACGAGATGTGAAGGGCGAGGAACCCGAGATGCGAGAACGCTCTCATCCGCTTTAAGAGGACAAAGGCTGAGGTCGAGGCGCTTTGGCTGACCTATCAGATAGGTCGTGATGAGTCGATATTTGAGGACGCCGGGGTGGCAGCGCGTTTAGCGAAGTATTGTATGCTGCCGTGGGATCACGAGTCCCTAATCCATGTAGGCACAGAGCGGCTGTGCGGCTCCGCTGTGTGGCACATGATGCAGGTTGGTCGAACTCCTCGCCTCGCTCTCCCAGCCTTTCTGCTTGCGTCCAACTGAATTGGGTCTTTTTTGTAGATGATCTCGGCCATGGTGACCCTGCAGTGAAAAACTCTGGTGGCCGCCACAAAGTCCGCTCTTGACAAGGCGAGGATCAATCTCAGTGAGGTCAGATAAAAGCTACATGAGAAGGAGGAGGAGCTGGTGCGGGTCACGATGGCCTATGAGGTTGAGAAGGGGCGGGCGGCGTACTTTGATGCGACGAAGGCTAGGATCGAGCGTCAACTTCTGGAGGAAGAGCACGAGCGGGCCGATATCCAGGCGAGGCACACTGAGGAGATGGCCAGCAAGAAGCAGGTGATCGAGGTGCAGACAAAGAATATAGCCGACCTGAAGAAGACCATCGAGGCGGAGCAGAGGGAGAAGGGTATCCTTAAGCAGTAGCTAGAAGAGAGAAGGGGGGTTGAGCATGACGTGATCAAAGATGCTATCCGTCGTTACCATGAAGAGCATGTTGTTCTGCTGCTGCAAGAGGCAAAGGAGGTGGGAGTTCGCCAGGTGGCGAGGGAAATGGGGGCTCGGCCGGCAGAGAGGCGTCGACGTCGAGGACTTAGAGTAGGGGGAATTTGTCTCTTTTTGTAAGGCTGGTCGGGGGCAGGGCTTGATGTAATGTTGTATTCTCGGCGGGCTCCGTGAATAGCCTCACCGTTTAAAATAAATGAAATGGATTGATTTTGTTTTGGTTTTCTTTCCTACTTATTGGGTGTGTAGACTGTTTGATTGTAAGGGTATGATTGCCAACAACATCCCTCTGTCGACGACTGCTGAGTTGTGGGGAGAGGGAGGTTGAGACATAGTACATTTGTCAAGGGTATGAGGGTGAGCTTAGGGCGACCCTGGGGGTCTGTCGGGGCGGGGCAAGTTGAGGCGTTCTGCCCAGTCCGGTCGAGGACGGTCGGTGCTGCTGTCCGACCTCGACTGTGTGCTGCTCAGTCTTCTGGGCCGTATTAATGGTGGCGGGGCCCTTCTTGGGATTGAGTAAAGGAGGAGGCTGGAGCGATATCATTTCGATTCGGCGTAATTATTTCGAATCGAAAGAAGGCGGAGATCGAAGCGTCTCGGTGTCCGTTGCATGAGCCGATGTGTCCATTGCATGAATCGAGGTGATCTTTTCGAATCGATAGAGAATGGAAATCGAAGCGGTTTGGCCATTATTCGGGTGACGCATGGCGGATGCGACAGCTGTTGTCAGTCGAGGCATCACACTGCACGGATCAAAGCATCAGGGAGCACAAATCTTCGATGCGTGGCGGGATTTATACGGTCGCGATCATTCGGGGCGTCTTATAAAGAGCTCTTGGTGGGAACGAGTGAAGATTTCTCCCTTTTGAAAATTCTCTTAGGAGCTTGCGATCGCCGAAGATTGTAGAGTCCTTGCCAAAGTCACCGACGGAGATCCATACGTCATCTCAGCGTCGTCATCAAAGCCGAGGACACGATAAAGGTATTTAATCTCTTTCTTCTTGATGTCATCGTCAACCTCTTCTATCCATTTGCCGGAGTCGAGGGAGGTAGAGGAAGAGGGGTCCAGCGTGGCTACGACGCAGAGCACCAGAGAGATAGAAAGTCGGAGTCGAAACGTGGGCGTGGAGCCATCAGTGAGCTCACCCATAGCGGCCCCGAGGGACCTGAAGAAGGGGAAAGGGCCCGTAGCTAGGGCCTCGAAGACCACTACTCCGGCCGCTGTGACCGTGGCGGAGGCTGGAGAGGTGCCCGACGAGATCTTGGGTGTGAAGTCGGTGCTGAGGTCATCTGTTTTGAAAATGAGCGAGTCGTATATTAGGCTGCCCTATTCCATCCGGGAGCTGACCGCGCTGGAGAGAGAGTGTTTTATGGGAGACTATGAGGTGGGGGTGTATGTGGCCTGCTTCCAGCAGGGGTTGCGCTTACCCCATCCCTTTGTGCTGGAAGTTTTGAATTTTTGGAGCTGCCACTATTCAGATTGATGCCAAATTCCATCAGTGTGATCATCGGCTTCCTGGTGCTGTGCGTGAGCAACGACGTCTGCCCCTCCATGTCCCTCTTCTGGGATTTCTTCGCGGTGAAGAGGCTGAGGTCCTACTATTATCTGTCCGTAAAGAGAAGCCACCCCCTCATCAGAGGGTTACCGGACAAGATCAAGGGGTGGAGTAAACAATATGTGTTCGTCTTGATGCCCGCGGATGTGGTGATGAGATCGAACCGGGGGGAGTTGAATCTCGAGGCGAGGGAGGGGGTTGATCTGAGTGATGAGGAGGAAGACGTAGCCCATTCTCCGATGGCCATATCGGAAGAGGGCCGAGAGAAGGGGATGCTTGCTGAGCCCGCCATGATAGCTCGACACATTTGGCCCGAAGGTAATACGAACTTTGTGGTTGCCGCATCTAAAGTGCTCACTATAAGCTTTCCCTCGTCTGCAGGTCGCACCATGAGTATTTTGTTCGAATAGCTGAAGAAGCGGGCTGTAGAACAGGCAGCACAGAAGGCGAAGAAGGTGGACCCAGAGAGGCCACGTGAGGAGGCCGGTGGGGAAGGCTCGAGGAAGGGGAAGGCATCCTCAAAGAGGACGAGGCTACCCGCGACGTCGACCATTATCGATTCTCAGAGGGAGAGGAGTGCCAGTCGGTTTAGGGAATCGATCCTCAGAGGGAGAGGAGTGCCAGTCGGTTTAGGGAAGGGCCTGTTCAGGGAACCGCCACCCCGGTCATCGATCTTGAGGCCGGGGGTGAGGGACAGGCCGAACCAGGGGCGGCGGCCCCCGAAGCCCGTCCCCCGAGCCCAAGGGTACCCCCCGCCGCCGAGAGGATCATAGCCAAAGATCGTCCCGAGGGCTCTGGTGGGTCGGGCTCCGGGCCCAGGTCGTCGGGTTGGGAGGGTTGGCCTTACGACTGCCCATGGTTTGTCTTGTAGAAGCGGGCCCACCCCAGCTACAAGGCCTCGCTTATCCACTTCAAGGCCAAAAGGCCGAGATCGAGGGTTATCCGGAGGAGGGCGTTCACTGGATGCCCTTTTGAGTGGGAACCGATAAATCCATCTTTGAAGACGGCGGGGTGTCGGTGCGTCTAGCAGAGAACATTTGCTGCCCCGCGATAGGGAGAGTTTGGCTGCCGTCGGGCATGAGGGGCTGTGTGGCACCACGGTGTGGCACGACATACATGTAGGCGGTCCGAATTGGGTTAAGTATTTCAGGTGGTTTTGCTGAGTATCCCAACAGACTTTTCTTTTGTCGTGCAGGCCATCTTTCTGACGCTCGCCGCCCGAGAGCACACGCCGGCCATAAACAAGGCCGATGGCGCCGTTGCCAGAATGGCTACCGAGCTTCCTGGGGTTCGCAAGAACGCCGACGAGCAGCTGGCTAAGGAGAAGGGTAGGTGTAGCCAATTGGATTTAGAAGTCCAGTACCTGAAGGGTCTCCTGGCGGATTATAAGGCGAAGGCCGCCTCCGCGGCTGATCGGATGAAGGAGCTGGAGAGCGCGCTTGAACTAGGGGAGGCGCGTGCTGTTGATCTGGCGGCCCAGGAGAGGACCGCGAAAGAGGATCTGACACTGAAGACCGAGGAGTTTTGATCGTATCAAGAGTCGACCTTCATCCCCGTCCTCTCGAATGTAATGTATGATGGCATGGTGAAAGGTCGCGAACAAGGCTGGGAGGCCTGCCTGAGATGGGTGAAGGAAAGGGCGGCAGACCTATGCCCTCCGATCGAGGTCGACTTTGACTTGCTCGTGTCCTCTGAGGGTGAGGAAGAGGCGGGGGTGACAAGCATGTGGTCATCGAGGATGCGGCTGTCGACAATGAGGCCGCCTCCCCGGAGGTCGGTGAGATGGATGGCGCACCGGGCGGCGGCGCCTCAGGCGGCAATGGTCAACAAGATTAGTTTTGTTTCGGCCTTCTCCCCTTTCCCTTTCCCCCTTTTTTTGTTTAGACAGAGAGGTAGGGCTGGCCCGAGAGAGTCCTCGTTTTGTTAGGTCGGCCCCCGCTACTATTGTAAAGTTTGAACTACATATATATTGAAGTTTTTATGCTATTTTTGTTTTCTCTTGTATGGTGGACCATCGATTTGTATCTGTGGGACAAGGGGGAGTGCGCAGCTCATCCCTTTCCCTTTTAACGAGGGGGAGCATGTAGCTTAGACTTTTCTCTTCGCCGTCCTGAATGGCAGGATTTCGTGAGCTCGCCCACAGCTTGATGTGGATTGTCCCCAAGTTAGGGCGTGCTTAGATAACGTTTAGGAATACGTTTGGAATAGCCTTTTTCATTAACTTTTTACAAGGAATTTAAAAAATGACAGTAGTTGAACAACTGTAATCCGATCTCTGTGGCAGGCTGGGAAGCCGTTTCACTTCATTGTAAACTGCATCAGGATGAGCGAACTCCTGTGTCCAGCGTGGGCTATCTCCTTTATCGCTGCCCGTTGAGTCCCCTTCCACCTTCTCGTCCTTGAATGATTGCGAGGTTTCCTTGTGGAATCTTTGGCTCGGAGGGAAACCCAGGGAGAGGAGGAGAACGAGGTGGCGGTGGCGCACTGCCTCTCCTTTCACCTCCTCGACCATGAAGGGTTGCAAGGTCTCTCCTGGGAACCCTTGACTCGAAGGAAAACCTAGGAAGAGGTGGAGAACGAGGGGCAAAGGCGGAGCATCAGTGGGGAGCCTCGGCAGCAGGGCCTCTATGGGAAGATAGAGGACCAGGAGGTGGGCCGTTAGGAGGTGGGCCGGTGGAAGCTGGTATGCCCCGTGGGCATTTGCCTTCTCCGCCTGCGGGGATCGGGGTGGAGCGGATGCTGGTTGGGAGGAGCGATCTGCCAAAGGTCCTCTTGTTCCCCTGTCTCAGGTTGTCCAAGGGAAGTGGAGGAGTGGAAGGCTGGGCACCCCTCGTGTAAGAGAAATAGCCCATCGACGATTCGTATGTAAGAGGAATAGCCCATCGGAGGGGCGTGCAGTTGGGGGGTGGGCCGTTGGGAGGCGGATATGTCCAGGTGGAGGCTAGTATGCCCAGTGGGGCGATCTGGATGGACTGCCTTGTCCCTTGGGCTCGCGACCTGGAGAGCCAGCGCGCATCGGGCGCCGAAAGAGGGGAATGGTCCGCCACAGGTGCTCCAATTCCCTTGGCGTAAGTTGTCCAAGGGAAGTTGAGGAGTGACTGGCGGGTCTTCCCAGGTGTAAGAGGAATAGCCCATCGGCGATAGCCGTGTAGAGGGTATCGTCTATCGGGGAGGTGGGGTTCCTCGATGGTTGGAGGCCTCCCTTATGACCGGACCGATGACGTCCGACAGGAGACCCTAACCAGATGTTTCGGGCCGGGGTACCTCGCACCTTTCCAACATTCATGGGGGGACTGAGACTGACTTGCCCTCATATTTTCTTGTTCCTTTCCTCCTTTGAGGGGGCGAGGGGAGTATTTATAGAGGGATTTTGCTAGCGGTTCCCCAGGGAGTTAATGCGATGAGCTGGCATCATTAATAGGCTTCTCAGAGTCATGCCCTTTGAAGTCGCTTTTGCCAAGTGGCGTCAGACACGATTCATCAGTCCTTGCCTCTTGGGGAGTGTGTCGTCATTAATGGCTTGCTTCCCAAGTGTCCTTTCATTTTGACGAGTCGCATCGGGGGCACGCTTTATCGGGACTCTGCATTGATCGGAGGTTCTTGGCCTATGTGTGGCCTGCCCTGGTTCTTGACCGGAGGTTCCCGAGTGTCCTTTTCTCTAGATTCAGGTCTTCGAGGTTCTTGGGTCTGTTTGGGAGGACAGTTAGCAAGTGGCTCGGTCCGAGCCCTTCTCCGGCTGGGGTGGGGAGGACGGATCCTGCCCCAGAGTCTTCGCGGGGGGAGGGAGCTGTAGCTCGGTCCGCCCCCTTTTCCTCCAGTGTGGGTGACGAAGCTTGTTTGGCTTGCCCCGGAGTCTTGACGGGGGGAGGGGGAGAGCGAGCGCGTAGCTCGGCCCGTGCCCTTCTCCGGTTTGGGTGGCGAGGATTGGTCCTGCCCTGGAGTCTTTACTTGAGGGGGGAGCAAGCGCGTAGCTCGGCCCGTGACCTTCTTCGGTTTGGGTGGCGAGGATTGGTCCTGCCCCAGAGTCTTGAGGGGTGAGCGAGCGCGTAGCTCGGCCTGTGCCCTTCTCCAGTTTGGATGGCGAGGATTGGTCCTGCCCCGGAGTCTTGGGGGGGAGCGAGTGCGTAGCTCAGAACGTGCCCTTCTCTGGTTTGGGTGGCGAGGATTGGTCCTGCCCAGGAGTCTTGATTGGAGAACGAACGCGTTGCTCGGCCCGTGCCCTTCTCCGATTTGGGTGGCGAGGATTGATCCTGCCCCGGAGTCTTGAGGGGGAAAGCGAGCGCGTAGCTCTGACCGTGCCCTTCTCCGGTTTGGGTGGTGAGGATTGGTCCTGTCCCAGAGTCTTGAGGGGGGAGCGAGCGCGTAGCTCGGCCCGTGCCCTTCTCTGGTTTGGATGACGAGGATTGGTCCTGCCCCGAAGTCTTGAGGGGGGAGCGAGCGCGTAGCTCGGCCTGTGCCCTTCTCTGGTTTGGGTGGCGAGGATTGGTACTGTCCCGGAATCTTTACTTGAGGGGGAGCGAGTGCGTGGCTCGGCCCATGCCCTTCTCCGGTTTGGGCGGCGAGGATTGTTCCTGCCCCAGAGTCTTGAGGAGGAAGCGAGCGCATAGCTCGGCCCGTGCCCTTCTTTGGTTTGGACAGCGAGGATTGGTCCTGCCCCGGAGTCTTGAGGGGGGAGCAAGCGCGTAGCTCAGCCCGTGCCCTTCTCAGGTTTGGGTGGCGAGGATTGGTCCTGCCCCAGAGTCTTGAGGGGGGAGCGAGCGCGTAGCTCGGCCCGTGCCCTTCTCCGGTTTGGGTGGCGAGGATTGGTCCTGCCCCTGAGTCTTGAGGGGGGAGCAAGCATGTATCTCGGCCAGTGCCCTTCTTCGGTTTGAGTGGCGAGGATTGGTCCTGCACTGGAGTCTTGAGGGAGGATCGAGCACGTAGCTCGGTCCATGCCCTTCTCCGGTTTGGGTGGCGAGGATTGGTCATGCCCCGGAGTCTTCAGGGGGAGAGTGAGCGTGTAGCTCGGCCTGTGCCCTTCTCCGGTTTGGGTGGCGAGGATTGGTCCTGCCCCGGAGTCTTTACTTGAGAGGGGAGCGAGCGCATAGCTCGGCCCATGCCCTTCTCCGGTTTGGGTGGCGAGGATTGGTATTGCCTCGGAGTCTTGAGGGGGAGTGAGCACATAGCTCGGCCCGTGTCCTTCTCCGGTTTGGGTGGCAAGGATTGCTCCTGACCCGGAGTCTTTACTTGGGGGGAGCGAGCGCGTAGCTCAGCCCGTGCCCTTCTCAAGTTTGGGTGGCAAAGATTGGTCCTGCCCCGGAAGTCTTGAGGGGGAGCGAGCGCGTTGCTCGGCCTGTGCCCTTCTCCGGTTTGGGTGGCAAGGATTGCTCCTGCCCCGGAGTCTTGAGGGGGAACGATCGCGTAGCTCGCCCCGTGTCCTTCTCTGGTTTGGGTGGCGAGGATTGGTCCTGCCCCAGAGTCTTGAGTTAGGGAGGGAGCGCATTGCTCGGCCCGTGCCCTTCTCAAGTTTGGATGGCGAGGATTGGTCCTGCCCCATAGTCTTGAGGGGGGAGCGAGCACGTAGCTCGGTCCGTGTCCTTCTCCGGTTTGGTTGGCGAGGATTGGTCCTGCTCCGGAGTCTTGAGGGGGGAGCGAGCGCATAGCTTGGCCCGTGCCCTTCTCCGGTTTGGATGGCGAGGATTGGTCCTGCCCCAAAGTCTTAAGGGGAGAAGCGAGCACGTAGCTCGGCCCATGACCTTCTCTGGTTTGGGTGGTGAGGATTGGTCCTGCCCCGGAGTCTTTACTTGAGGGGGTGAGCGAGCGCATAGCTCGGCCCGTGCCCTTCTCTGGTTTCGGTGGCGAGGATTGGTCCTGCCCCGGAGTCTTTACTTGAGGGGGGAGCGAGCGCGTAGCTCGGCCCGTGCCCTTCTCCAGTTTGGATGGCGAGGATTGGTCATGCCACGGAGTCTTGAGGGTGGAGCGAGCGCGTAGCTCGGCCTGTGCCCTTCTCCGGTTTGGATGGCGAGGATTGGTCCTTCCCTGGAGTCTTGAGGGGGAGCGAGCGCGTATCTCGGCCAGTGCCCTTCTCCGGTTTCGGTGGCGAGGATTGGTCCTGCCCCGGAGTCTTGAGTGGGGAGCGAGCACGTGGCTCGGCCCGTGCCCTTCTCCGATTTGGGTGGCGAGAATTGGTCCTGCCCTGGAGTCTTGTTTCTTAAATTGAAACTTTCAAGTGGAGACGGCAAGATTTGAAAATGCGAAGAAAAGAAAGTATTTCATTAAAGACTCACAATTATTGATAATATTTCAGGAGATGTTCCGTGTTCCATGGGTGAGCCAGTTTTCTCCCATCCAGGGTTGCCAAGATGTATGTGGCCGGCCCCACGATGTCGATGATCTCGTAGGGCCCCTCCCATTTAGCCGCCATTTTCCCTCGGTGAGCGGTCTTGGGCTTGAAGGTGGCGTCTCTGAGGACCAAGTCACCAATTCTGAATGTTTGATTCTTCACCCGGGAGTTGTAGTGCCGAGCCATTCTTTGGCTATGTCGGACAAGGTTCGTCAAAGCCCAGTCCCTTACTTCGTCAATGAGCTCGAGGCTGAGGCTGAAGCCCTCCACGTTGACATCTTCATCGAAGTACTTCAACCGAAGTGTCTCCTCTCTGATCTCCATGGGAACGACCGCTTCCGACCCGAACGCCAGCATGAACGGGCTCTCTCCGGTCGATGCTTTGTGGGTGGTACGGTACGACCAGAGAATGCTCGGTAGCTCATCCACCCACGTTCTGAGAGCGACATCGATCTTCTTCTTCAGGGAGCCCAGTATGCATTTGTTCGCTACCTCCGCCATCCCATTGCACTGCGGGTGGGCAACAGATGCAAAATGAAGCTTGATCCCCCAGCCCGAACAGAAGTCTCGGAAGCCGTCGTAGTCGAACTGTCTTCTGTTGTTCGTTACTATAGAGCGGGGTATCCCGAAGTGGCATATCACTGACTTCCAAAATAAAGCCCTTCATATTCGTCCACGCGATGTGTGCCAAGGGTTTGGCCTCGATCCATTTAGTGAAGTAGTCCACGACAATGACAAGGTACTTCCTTCCTCCAGACGCCTTTGGAAAGGGTCCAAGGATGTTAAGCCTTCACTTGGCGAACGGGATCGGGCTTACGATAGGCATTAAGTTGGCTGGAGGTGCTGTCGTGTGTCTACCGAACTTCTGGCACGCCTCACATCTTTTGACGTACTGAGTTGTGTCATGGATCATAGTTGGCCAGTAGTACCCCCAGCGCACTATCTTGTGGTCGATAGTGCGCCCACCGTGGTGGTTCCCGCAGAAGCTCTTGTGCATTTCGCGGATGACTTGTTCAGCTTGCTTTGGCCCCCAGGAACTTCAGGTACGGCAGGACCTCGAAGCTGGCCCGACGTCAGCGGTATAGCACTCCATCGAAGAGTACGAATGACAGGGCAGGGCCCCCGTCTCCAAGTACTTCACTATCAGGGTCATCCATGTCGTCGTCGGGCCGACAAACATTAGTTCTTCTTCTTCAATGGTAGGCATCAGTAGACTTTTGACGTAGATGGCCTTTCCGACCTCGGCCGCGGAGGAGGAGGCCAGCTTCGACAAGGCATCTACCCGGAGGTTGTTGGAGCAAGGTAAGTGATGTACCTCCGCTCTCTTGAATTTTCGGAGCTCGGCCTGGATACGCTTGAGGTAGAGCTTCATCATCTCTTCACGGGCCTCGAAGCTCCCTTGGACCTGTTGGACGACAAGCCGTGAGTCGCTAAGCAGCATCACATTCGTCGCCCCATAGCTCTGCAAAGCTTCAGCTCATTGACTGCGGTCTCGTACTCGGCGACATTGTTGGTCGCCGGGAAGTCGAAGCGCATGGCGTACTCCAGAAAGCATCCGTCGGGGGTTTGGATGACGATGCCTGCCCCCGTTCCGGATCCTGTCACCGACCCATAGACGTGAATGGTCCACAATTTGCCTGCTTCCTTCGGGGCGGGCTCCGATGGTCCGGACACCCCCATTGCCTGTGGGGAGGCAGCTGCTAGTGGTGCGTCCGGAAGGTTCTCTGGGGGGACTTCGATAGTGCATTCCGCCACGAAGTCCGCCTGGGCCTGGCCCTTGATCACCGTCCAGGCCTTGCAGGTTATGTCAAACTTGCTGAGTTCGACGCTCCAATTCAGCATTCTGCCTGACCGCTCCAACCTCTTCAGGTTCTTCTCGAGGGGTAGATTGGTGTTGACGGCGATGGGGTGGGCTTGGAAGTACGGTCGGAGCTTCCTCTCCGTTGTGACCAGACAGTAGGCGACCTTCTTGATGGGGCTGTAATGAGTCTCTGCCTCTCAGAGAATCTGGCTTGCATAGTATACTGGCCGCTGCATGCCTTTCTCCTCTTTGATTAAGACGGAGCTGCCTGCTTCATCATTGGCAGCCACGTACAGTCCCAGCTGTTCTCCTTCCTCCGGCTTGGTGAGCAATGATGGACTCTGCAGGTAGGCCCTCAGCTCTGCGAATGCTTGAACGTAGTCTTCGTCCCATGGATCACTTTCTTGTCGATTTTTCCTTTATCGAAGGCCGTGCGCAGGACTCTGAAGAAGGGGAGTGATCTCTCTGCGGACTTCGACAAGAATCTCCCCAGCGCTGCAACCCAACCGTTAAGTCGCTGCAAATCCCGGATGGTTCGTGGCTGTGCCATGTTAACGAGGGTTGACACCTTGTCGGGGTTTGCCTCAATCCCTCGCTTCGTTATCATGAAGCCACGGAATTTCCCCGATTGCATGCCGAAGACGCACTTCACCGGGTTCAGCCTCAGGCCATACTGTCGCACCTTCTGGAACGTCTCCCGTAGGTCGATGAGGTGGTCCGGGGCTTTCTTGCTCTTCACCAGCATGTCATCGATGTAGACCTTCAGGTTCTGCCCGACCTGCGAGCTGAATATCATGTCCACCATCCGCTGGTAGGTCGCCCCAGTGTTCTTCAGTCTGAAGGGCATCTTTGTGTAACAGAAGGTGCCCCTATCTGTGATGAAGGATGTTTTCTCCTAATCTTCCTTCGCCATCGGGGTCTGGTTGTATCCTGAGAAGCATCCATGAAGTTCAACAACTCGTAACCGGACGCCTGGTTCACTAAGTGGTCGATCCTTAGGAGGGGGAAGCTGTCCTTTGGACACGCCTTGTTGAGATTCGTGAAGTTGACGCACATGCACCACTTCCCATTGGCCTTATTCACCAAGACGACGTTGGTGAGCCAATCTGGATAGTCCAGCGGCCTGATAAACTTGGCCTGGAGGAGCCGTTCCACTTCCTCGTCAGCTGCCTTCTTCTTTTCTCCCCCGGTGCTCCTCTTTTTCTGCTGAACCGGTCGGGCTTCTGGGTCAGCATTCAGCTTGTGGGAGATTATCGTCGAGTCGACCCCGGGCATGTCCGAGGGCAACTAGGTGAATATGTCCATGCTCTCTTGGAGGAGGTCGATGAGGGCCGCCCTCAGAGAGACTGGGAGTCTCGTGCCGATGGAGACAGTCTTGCCCTCCTCCGTGGCCACGGACACCTCTTCGACTTCTTCAGCGGGGGTCGACCGTTGGTCACAGAAGTCCTCTCTTTCATCAAGGAGGTCGACCGATAAGGCCTGCTCTGGCACTTATGTTGGGTCGACCCCACGTAGCAGCTCTTGGTTAGCTTCTGGCTCCCCCGCACTAACCCCACCCCTCGTGGAGTTAGGAACTTCACCATCGATGGAGCAGACTGGGGAGCACTTCAATGGCCGTCATGTACGGTCACCCTATGATCCCGTTGTATGCCGACGCAATGTCGATGACAACGAACTGCGTCATGCGAGTGACGACCCTAGGTTCCTCTCCGAGCGACACCGGTAAGGTGATCAACCCCACAATGGGAATCGAGTGGCCAGTGAAGCCGACGATGGCCCCATGCAAGGCCTCAGGTCTGCCTGCTTCAGACATAAACAGAATGTCGCAGGAGCTACCAGTGTCGATCAGGAGGCGGCTGATGATTAGCCGTCCCGATCCGAGCCTCGATGACGATGGTGTCATTATGTGGCAGCTCGAATCCTTCCAGGTGTTCATCAGTGAAAGTAATGGGGGGTCGAGCCACCCTTCTCCGCTTCGCCTCGCCGTCGAGTCCTACCGCCATCACTTGCCGGGCGTACCCCTTTTTCCCTGACGACGACGCTCCCCAGAGGACGGCCCTCCGCATATCACATCTATATGCATAACTGGCCTGGGCAGGCATGGGTCCTCCTGCCTATTGTCCGGGGGGTGGATCCGGCCTCCGCGCTCCTCGCAGAGCCCTCTCTTCTTGGATCATCCTCTTGCCCTCCACGAAGCCCCAAAGGTGACCCGCCTATATCAGGCGCTCGATCTCTCTCTTGAGGGTGAAGCAATCATCGGTATCATGACCGTGGTCCCGGTGATACCGATAATACTTCCAGACGTCTCACCTTGCTGGGTCCGTCTTCATTTCCCTGGGCGGGTCTGACAGCAGTCCGGCCTTGGTCGTCGTGGCCAACACATTTATCATGGGGGCATTGAGCTGCGTGTACTGGGCCCGGAGGGGTCCCTCCAGTCTCGGGGCTGCTTGAGCGTGCTCCCTAGTGGGGGTGAACTCTCGCGCCAGGCCCGGGCGGTCTTGTGGGCAACGCCCTGCTGGGTCACATCTGGGCTGAGTCAGCTGGTCGCATCCCCGGGACCCGTCTTCTTGCCTTGGCCTGGGATATGACCGAGGCTTGCCCTGGGAAAATTTCGCCAGGGCGACTGGTTTCTTCATGCCGAGAGCCTCTTCGCTCAGCGCATATCTCTCCGCCTGAGCGATTAACACGTCGTAGTCGGTTGGTGGGTCTCGGGGCAGAGATTTGTGGAGGCTCCGATTTTGCAGTCCCGTTTTAAAGGCCAGCATAAGCACTTCATCGCCACAGGCCACCTCCACCCGCCTTTCATCCTGAAAGCGGCGCAGGTATCTCCCAGTCGTCTCTCTTTTCCCTTGGATTATCGTGCTGAGGTAGTCCAAAGGCTTCTTCTTTGTGCGTCCAGCCCGGAACTCTTTGCAGAATTTGTGGGATAACTCGCCGAAGCTCCCGATGGATCTTGCAAGCAGGCCATAGTACCACTCCAACGTTGTGTCCCGCAGGCTCTGCAAGAAAAGCCGGTACATGAACATGTCATCCACATCCTGTGCCTCCATTGCCCCTCCGTATTGTTGCACGTGCGAGAGGGGGTCGCCTTTTCCGCTGTTTGTGGCCAAATGGGGGGCCTTGGACCTTGCGGGTCTTGGGGCCGAGGTTATCCATCGCACCAACGGCGGGGCCTCCTCAGGATAAGCAGGGCGCTCCAGTGCGCGCCCTCTCTGCCACTCTGGGGTTTGGCTCCGGTCCCGCATTGGCTGTCGACGGTCATCGTGCCCCGGAGAGGGGTGAATTGGTCGACGGGGGGGACTCCTTCCGCGCACGGGGGGGGGGGGGGGATTCGGCGGGTGGCAGACTACGTGCAGTCCAATATCACCAGCCCAAAGCCGATGCCTTTGGGACCTCTCTCCACTCCTGATTCTCCCTTATGAGCCTTTTGCGCTCTACGACGAGGATGCAGAGTTGTTGATGAACGTCTTTCTTGTCAAGGCAATCTGGGGAGAGGTGCAGACGGGGCAGACTCTGCCCCCGAGGTGGGGACCTGGCAAGCAGTGGGCTGCGCTCGTTCATGTGTCGTCGGCCCGTCGTCGAAACCTCTGGGAACTCCCGGTTCTCCTCATTCTCCCTCCAGAGCCTGTCGCGTTCTGCGATAATGAAGTGGAGCTGGCGACGGGCGGCCTCTTCATCGAGGAGGGCTTGCCGTGCGGCCTCGACCACATCATCCAAATGCCTCTGTACGGAAGCCGCCTCCTCTTGGCGCCTTCGCAGCTGCGCTACCTCCATCTCTTCCTCCAGGAGTCTTTGTTGGGCTGCTATCTCCTCGGCGAGCCCTTTGTCCCCTACTTCTTCATCGAACTGAGGGTGAAGATTTCACCTCACGTTCGGGGGCTCGGAGGGGCCGGGGGGCGCTTCGGTCCTGCCCGTTGCGAAGCCTGCCATCATTTTGGCCAAGGACTCGAAGCTCTGCTGCACCGCACGAGTAGAGGCCTGGACTGTCTCGACCTCCACCTCAGGGGGTGGATTAGTCGCGGGAGTCATGGGGTGAGAGTGTGATTCTTGATCCATGGGGTCCTTGTCGTGGTTAGGGTTTCGGTTGATTGGTATGGGATTTGACATGGGTGTGACCCTTCGTTCCTACAGACGGCGCCAATTGTTGCGGGGTAGAAATCGCGTACAATGAATTTATATTATGGGAAACCAAGGGCACAATGGTTATGATTAGGTGGTGATTAGGGCAGGTTGTTTAACATGTGATTTGTGTGATGAAGAAGCTAAGAACACAATGAGGACCTACCACGGAATCAATTCCTTCGGGGACTCTAACTTGCGACCGCGTTGTTGGTGTCATGCCCCGCTTCCCTAAAATGGAGGCGAGACGTGAGAAGGTCCGCTCAGACTTGGAGCGGTGAGGCTTCGGTCTGTAAAGCGTCTGGATTTAACGGAGTTCAGGTCCTTGCAAAAGCAAAGTAGAACAACAATAATAATACAGAAAGAGAGACAGATAAAAATATCTCAGAATTCCAAAATAATTAAGTTCCAACATCACAGAAAAGCCACCAGGCTGGAAAGAAAAGAGTCTAAAAGGCCCAAGCATGGCCAACAAAAGTACAACGTACGGAAAGTAAAGGTGCTACGCACCAACAACTAATAGCAACCTAAAGCAGAAGTAACTCAGAACAGTCTCTAAGACTGGTCACCGGTGTCCACAAACTCCTTGTCAAACGTAGGCTCAGGCTCAGCGTCAGTGAACACCTCGTCCTCAGCAACGGACTCTGGCTCAGGGTCTAACATGTGACACCCAAAAGAGAGAGGGGCACATGTCAGCAAGTCTACAAAAGACTTGTGCAAGGAAACTAAAAGAAAAGTAAACAACCTAGCACTTCTAAAATTTATGCAATGGCATGGCAGTTATTGTATGAGTGCAACAGGTAAAGAAACAAGTACAACAAGCATCTAGCATGGCATGGCAAGAGTAGTAACTACTAACAATCACAAGTCACGTTTTCATGTCGTGCACAGAATTCACGCCTTACAGCTGAAGTGGCTGTACGAGCACACTTCTACGCTGAGTGGTCGCTCAACCCTACCCCTCCACATGTATCGGGCATTGGCTTTTGACCAATACAAATGGCCCGTTTCTGGATCACGAGCTAGGAAGTGTATTTGGCATAGGGTTGTGCCTGCAACACAGGTGCCTAGCCTGGACAAGCAAGTACAAGTATAGTCGCGTGTGCTACGAATGCAACAATCAGACATGGATGGCATGACATGGCAAGCTGTAATTTAAATGCGTACAGATAAGGAATTTAAACATGGCAGTTACAAAAGCATGGATGACATGGCAGCATGAACAAAACAAGTAAAAGGGATTGGATCTAGCTTCGTTGTCAAGCTAGATCAAGTGAGGTGACGGATCTAGTTTCGTTGTCAAACTAGATCAAATAGGCATCTAGGCAGCTATCATTTCACTGCCTAATGTCTTTTACGCTACGGTACAAAAGTGGCCTAAAACATGGCCTAAACAAGCAACGGGCAAGTTTCACTTGCCTGCAACCCGACGTCTGAATACACCGTCCAAAAGTCCAATCTACCTATGTGCACAAGTCCACCAGCCTACATTCCCAATTTAAATTATCTTAATTAGTGAATCTAAACAATTAACTACACCAAATTTTATCTTGTTTAGCAGGCAATGGTTGGGGGGTCCTAGGAGTGCAAAACATTACCTCAACACGACGCGAGAGCTACACTGGCGTCGGGTAGCGACGCCAGGGGTTGGAATATAAGAACGCGCTCCTAGTCCAATTTCCAGATCAGATTCCTCGCTCGAATAGTATGGGCAGTAACCAGATCAACGAACCAAGATTCC
>JAULAV010005205.1:0-47604 GCA_030789695.1 Scilla litardierei | reverse complement strand
CGGTGCATGTAATGTAGGTTTTTTGTTTTTTAAGGCAAAAAAGCACATCTTGATGTGTTTTTTTTTTTGCCCAAAAAGACAAATTTTCTTACATGCATTGAATTGTGTTTGGTACATGTAAGCATTCTCTATTAATATTATTTAGGGTGCGACTATATACACGAGGGTATATGAATGTGAATATTTACCAAAAATGGAAAGCAAATCAAATCATTTGACCTTGCCCCTAGTTTATTTCCTTTTTCGGAAAATAGTCTCGTTCATATACCGAATTTTTGGTCTATACAGCACTTTCCTATTACTAACCCTGTCAACTCACTCTAGTTCTTATCTACCATCTTGTCCATGATGAGCAAATATCATTATGAAGAGTTCGTTGCAACATGAGAGATGCAGCAAAGAGAAAAGAAACGGAGAGGAAAGGAACGACCACCTCATTGAGCTTGCAAGCGTAGACCTCTCCGACGAGGACTCTCTCCCCGAACAACGCCACGGCCTCCTTCACCGACCGAAACGGCGCCCTCGTGTCGACCTCCGCCCTTCTCATCATAACAATAACAATGCGGCCACCCTCGATGAGAAAGGGAGAGAGGGGTGCTCTTTTGTTTGAATTTTCCTTCGAGGGGCTTGGTAATAAAGAGAGGCAGTGGCATTGTTTTCTTGGCGGCCACTTCACTGATATATTCCGTTGGGAAAAGAGAGGGATGGTTCACCTAAAGGCCGCTAGTGGTGGATTCAACCTTAAGACTTGGTGGGCTGGTGTGTTGTTTGCAATCGGGGGAATGAGATATTGCTTCTAGGTTAGCTTGCTTGTTTTGAGGACTCCTTTTTTCCGTGGGCAAAGGCTGACCGGCATATGGTATGGTTCACTTAGTTACTGTTGGGTTTGGCTACGTCCATGTCCATGACGGGTTTGACCCACGGTGAAACTATAAATGTTGAATATTTGAGCAGCCTATGTGAAGTTTCAATTAACCTGTATGTGTTATGAATCAACTATCAGGGGAGGAACCCCCAGCTCTTTATTTATAGGCAATATGGGAGAATACAAATATGTGCTACATAGATATGAGCCTATCTTTAAGATAGCCCAGAATCTCAACCAACTACGGTTAAATAACTGTTCACAACAATCCCACTTATCCAGCCATAGGTGTGGACTCTGCTCGTGAATACTTCAGGATTCTGCGCATAAGAGAGTCTCACATGGGGTGGATACTTCAGGATCCTGAGTTGGTGAGATTTGCCTCGTTAAAACCTTTAGCTATGGAAAACCCAGTGGGAAAACCCATAGTTAAGGAAGAAGAGTACAAACTCTACCTAATTCCCCCTGATCTGTGCAAGCTCTCAAGCTTTCAGATCTCTTAGGCGTCTCATTCCAATCCTATGTACAAGCTTCCTAAAGGTGGCAGTAGGAAAGGCTTTAGTGAACAAGTCTGCCAAATTGTCACATGATTGCACTTGTCTGATGTCGATCTTGCCATCTCTCTGTAGCTCGTGCGTCTAGCAGAACTTTGGTGAAATGTGCTTTGTTCTGTCGCCTTTGATGAAACCATCTCGTAACTGAGCTATGCAAGCAGCATTGTCCTCGAACATTGTAGTAGGTTCGAGATCTCCAGTCTTCAATCCGGTCGTAGACATGATGTGGTGGACAACTGAGCGTAACCATACGCATTCTCTGCTTGCTTCATGGATGGCAATGATCTCTGAGTGATTGGATGAGGTTGCCGTCAAGGTTTGCTTGATGGATCTCCAGGAAATGGCTGTCCTTCCACAGGTAAACATGTACCCAGTTTGTGACTTTGCGTTGTGGGGATCAGAGAAGTAACCTGCATCAGCATAACCAGCAAGTGTATAGGATATTCCATTTTTGTAGAAGAGTCCCAATCTGTAGACCCTTGGAGGTAGCGCGGAAGGTGCTTAACCCCGGTCCAGTGGCGTTGTGTGGGCGCTGCACTGTATCTGGCTAGTAAATTTACTGCAAATGCTATATCGGGACGCGTGCAGTTTGCCTGATATAAGAGTGCTCCGATGGCACTTAGATAAGGGACTTCTGGACCAAGTATATCCTCCCCCTCTTCCAGCGGTCGGAAGGGGTCTTTATGTGCATCCAGGGATCGTACCACTATAGGTTTACTTAGTGGATGACATTAGTCCATATGGAATCTTTGCAACATTTTCTTTGTGTATGTGGTTTGATGTAGTAGGATTCCATCTTTTAGATGTTCAATCTGTAAGCCAAGACAGAATTTCGTTTTGCTTAGGTCTTTCATTTCAAATTCTTTTGTTAGGCTTACAGATATCTCAGCGATCTCTTCAGGAGATCCGATGAGATTCAGATCGTCTACGTAGACAGCAATTATTACGAATCATTTTCCCTTTGTTCTTATAAAGATACAAGGGCAGACTTCATTGTTGTTGAATCCTTGTTTAACAACGAATTCACTGAGTCTGTTATATCACATTCTTCCTGATTGTTTAAGACCATACAATGATCTTTGTAGCTTAACAGAGTAGACGGTCCGAGGTCTATCTTTTATTTCAGCAGGCATTGAGAAGCCATCAGGAAGTTTCATGTATATCTCCTTGTCGAGATTGCCGTATAGATATACAGTCACAACATCCATTAGCTACATATCTAGGCCTTCCTTTGTTGTTAAGCTTATCGGGAATCTGAAGGTGATCGCATCCATGACCGGAGAGTATGTTTCGTCATAATCAATACCCGGTCTTTGGGAAAATCCTTGTGCTACAAGTCTAGCTTTGTAGCGTGCGATCTCATTGTTTTCATTTCTTTTTTTACGAATACCCACTTGTATCTCACAGGTTTGACACCAGTAGGTGTCTGAACTATTTACCCAAAGACTTTGCGTTTCTGAAGCGAGTCCAGCTCGGCTTCTATTGCCTGATTCCACTTTGGCCAATCATTTCTACATTTGCATTCAGCAACGGAATGTGGATCATGATCATCATCACTTCCGGCGACGTGAATAGAAATGTGAACGCGAAGTCATCGTCGACGACTGTACTCTTTCTGTCCAATACCTCCCCTATACGTACATAATTTAATGATATCTCAGTTTCTCCCGGCAGTTCCTCTGTAGTGGATTCCGGGAGGGGAGATGGTGTGGACACGAGCTCGTTTCTCTGTGGGGGTATCGTCCCAAGGTCTCCGGATATTTTTCTTTTTCTTGGATTTTTATCCTTGGAGCTTGGTGGTCTGCCTCTTTTCTGTTGAGGTGCAGCCACTTCTGCTGCTGGTGGATTGCATCCATCCTTTGGGATGTCAATCCTAGCTGGAGTATTTGCAGCAGGGATGTGTGATCTGACAATCTTCTGGTAGTCAGTGAATGAGTCCGGTAATCTATGAACTGTATTCTGTATGTGTAAGATCTTCAGGATCTCATCATCACATTGTTTTGTTACCGGATCGTAGTGGGTCAGACTTTTTGTATCACACGTTAACATTTGCTTCGCGCTAGACTTTTCAATGTCTATGCCCATTTTGGGGAAATATGTCTCATCAAAGTCACAATCTTCAAGACATGCCTTAAAAGCGTCCACCGTTTGGGGTTCTATGTATCTTATAATTGAGGGTGAGTCAAACCCTACATAAATACCTAGGCGACGTTGAGGGCCCATCTTGGTCCTCTGGGGTGGAGCAATGGGAATATATACTGCGCAGCCGAAGATTCTCAAGTGAGAAATGTTCGACGGCGTTCCATATGCAAGTTGCATTGGAGAGAGACTCTGACTTCCTGAGGGTCTTATTTTTATTAGTGATGCAGCATGCAGAATTGCATGTCCCCATGCATCCACCGGCAACTGGGATTTTATTAGCAATGGACGTGCAATCCATTGGAGTCTTTTAATTAGCGACTCAGCTAACCCATTCTGGGTGTGAACATGCGGCACCGGATGTTCAATTTCTATTCCTGTTGCCTGGTAGTATTCTTGAAGTGTCTGAGAGGTAAATTCCCTCGCATTATCCAGACGTATTTTCTTTATTTGGTTGTCTGTAAAATGCGCCCGCAACTTTATTATTTATGCCAGGAGCTTTGGAAAAGTTAAGTTGCGGGTTAAAAGTAGACACGCATACGAGTATTTCGAAGATGCATCAATCAGTACCATGAAGTACCGAAAAGGCCCACTAGGGTGGTGGATAAGTCCACATATGTCGTCGTGTATTCTTTCGAGGAAGCTAGGAGACTCGATATCCACGTTAAGTGGTGATGGCCTTGTTATTAATTTACCCTTGAAGCAGGGTACACAGGGAATTCTCATTTCTGAAGAATCTTCTGGTTCTTCAGGTTATGCCCATGAGATTGTGATAAGATGCAGTGCATCATCACAGATCCAGGGTGGCCAAGTCTATCGTGCCAAAGTAAAAATTTGGTTGATGTCGGGTACTTCAGGTGCTCCGCCAGATTTGCTTCCTCTCTCCGAATCTTTGTATGGTAGAGGCCCGATGAGAGGCTCTCAAAACGTTCAAGTATGGTTTTAACTCCATTTTCTTGAGACGTTACATACAGTAAATCATTTTCTTTTACATTTGCTGTTTCCAAATGGAATCCGTTGAGACGGATATCTGTGAAACTTATAAGTAAGTTTCGCTTGGAATTCGGAGAGTATAGTGCATCTTTAATATTTATTTCTGTTCCTTTAGGAAGCAACAAGGTTGCATTCCTAGAACCTTCAATTATGTCCGATGGCCCTGAAATTGTATTTATAGGGCTCTTATACGGTATAATGCTATGGAAATAGCATTTGTGCTGAAGGATCGTATGTGTCGAAGCACTGTCGACCAAGAAGTCATGAGAGCATCCCATCTAAAAAGATGAGTAAACATTTGCATTCAGAAAAACTAAATTTTATTTAACAGAAATCAAATTACATAAAAGCTCTCATAAGATAAATTGTTCTGAATGAAATGCTAAGATAAATAAAGTAGGCTAATCAAGCATGTCATCTGATTCGAAGTCTTTTGCTGTGAACTTGACTGCATTGTTCGCAGCCACCAGGTTTGATTCAACATTCTTTTTCTTGCTTTGTTTATAAAGCTCCTGGAGATGCAGAGGGGCCCTGCACACTCTGGACCAGTGGCCTTTCATGCCACAGCTGTGGCACTGGTCTTCCCAATCCCTCTTGGGTGGAGGTGCATCATTTTTCTTGTTGTCATTCCTGCGCCAGGTGAATTTGCGCTTCCCTTCATTCTTTCGCTGCTGTTGTACATGGCCCTTGGCTTTTTTCTGTTGTCCCCCTTTCTGTGGTCTTTCTTTTCTTTTATTATCTCTCTTCTTTTTGAAGGAAGAGGTATGGTGAGCTTCTGGTAGAGGGGCAGTGCCGGAAGGGTGCATATTGTGAGTGGCGAGAAGAAGCTCTCTGTTTTGCTCGGCTATGAGTAAACATGACAACATCTCAGAATACTTGGTGAACTTGCGTTCACGGTATTGCTGCATGAGTATCGCATCTTTTTCATGGAAAGACGTATACGTCTTTTCTAGTATGCGATCTTCTGAGACTTTCTCACCACACACTTCAGGCGTGAAGTGATGCTAAAGAGTGCTGAGTTGTACTTAGCAATGGACTTAAAGTCATGCAGTCTCAGGTTCTCCCAGCTCATATCGTGTCCTTGGGAGTATAACATCTTTCTGATGTTTATACCTGTCCTCAAGGGCAGTCCACAGCTCAAGTGGATCTTCGACCGTAAGGTATTCAGACTTTAAGGTCTTGTCCACATGGCGGAGAATATAGATGATGGCTTGCGCCTTCTCTATATCGCTAACATTTTCTTTTTCTGTTACAGAGGCAATGAGGGACTTTGCACGCTGGTGAAACTTTACATCTAGCTGTCAGCTTAGATAGTTTCTACCTGATGCATCCAGCACTTCGAAATCAACGCTTGCAATTTTAGCCATTTATCTAACAGAGCACAAACATGCATGAATTAATATTTTAATCAAAGAAAACATTTTCATGCGGAGGCAATATTTAATGAGTAGCTAAATGCGTGGATCGGCCAGTCCCACATAGAAAGAGTCCAAAGTCCATACAGTCCATATTACACAATTTAAAGCTTAAAATGGAAAATACAACTTTGGAAACCCCATGGGTCCCATATGATATCTCTAGCTTCAATTGTGGCCTCCCTCTCCATGGAAGTTGGTCTTCTGTCTTTGACATTTACATAAATTCCTCACTACAATTTCTCTCAAAAATAAAAGAAAAGTGCGGGAAATAAACTGTGGGACTTAAACAGCCGATCCAAAAGCAACATTTAGCCATTCATGCAGAAATATTGTGCTCATCAACATGTTCATTCACAGATATCGCAGGCAGTTATATTCGCATGAGGATAAATAATTTAATCACTTAATAATTATTGGACCACTGGGCAACGTTATACACCGTTAGGTTAGGTGACTAACGGCAGAGCGGTCGCAGGATCTTCCTAATTATTAAGTTTTAAATATAATGCACAACCACGCATATAATATCCACAGAATAAGCCAGTGATGTAAAGAATCTAAAGAAGATTTTGCAAAAGAAATCATATGATGCATGTGTTGTAAAAGTTTTGGGTTTAATCAACGAATTGAAAAAGAGCCCAAAAACGACATGTTTTATGTAAAAGGAAAAAGTTTTCCTTTTTAATTTATCCCCAAAAAGGTCCCAAAGGTTACCTCCCCCTTTTTCATTGACTGTTAGGACGCCAAAAACGCCAATTTTTTTTCAAAATTTTAGCCCAAAAACCTTTTTCGTAGGCTTTTATCTTTGTTCCCCCCAAGTTTTTTTTGTTGCCTGCGGGCCAAAGGCCATGCGGTCTGCCTGTGGGCTTCAGGCCCAAAAGGCTATTTTTTATTTTTTTTATTTTTTTGTGTTGGGCTTCTGGCCCAATTAGGGGCGGCGGCTAGGGTTAGCCGCCACCGCCCCAAGGGTTAGCCGCCAGACGGCGGCTGGCGGGGGGAAGGGCGGTGCCGCCCCCCTTTGGGGGGGCGGCGGAGTGTGGCGGCGCAAGGGCCGCAACCCCCCTTCGGGGGGGCGTATGGGCGGCATAGGAGGCCGCGGCACCCCCCCTTCGGGGGGGGTTTCATCGCGGCGGCGGAGGCCGCCGTACCCCCCTTTAGGGGGGGTTCGATTTGCAACGGCGGAGGACCGCCGTCCCCCCTTCCGGGGGGATCGAATAGCGACTGTGGGAAAACCGTCGTACCCCCTTCAGTGGGGGTTCGCCTCGCAGCGGTTGCAGCCGCTGTACCCCCCTTCGGGGGGGAGGTCGTCTCGCAACGGCGAAGAACCGTCGTACCCCCCTTCGGGGGGGTTCGCATCGCGGCGGCGGAAGACCGCCGTACCCCCCTTCAGGGGGGGTTCGCCTGTCGACGGCGGGGAGCCGTCGTACCCCCCTTCGGGGGGGTTCGCCTGTCGACGGTGGGGAGCCGTCGTACCCCCCCCCCCTTGGGGGGGAGGTGGGGTTGTTACCTCGAAACGGCGTAGGCGGTCCGCGCTCCCCCCTACCGGGGGATGGGGGGATGCGAAGGCGGGGCGAGCCGCACCCCCCCCCCCCCGGTGGGGGTTGTGCGACGGCGGGGGTGGGTTTGGGGTAAAAAACAAGTTTTTAGGTAAATAGATTTGTCGTTTTCAAGACGAAAATCAATCCCCATATAGATCTTGCGAGATCAAAGAGTAGATCAATCATACGTATGATAAAAACATCGTTTTTAGCGATTTTTACCTCTATATCCGTCCTCCGGATATAGCGACGGTTGAACGAAGCCCTATACGGATGACGACGTTCGATTGAGAAAGCCTTGCACTGCGCGCGTGGATCTCCCGTCTTCCTTTGCCTTCGCAATGATCGAAAAGAAATTTTTTGGAAAAACTTTTAGAGGCTCGTGCTGATAACGTGTTATGAATCAACTACTGGGGGAGGAGCCCCCAACTCTTTATTTATAGGCAATAGGAGAGAATACAAATATAGGCTACATGGATATGGGCATATCTCTAAGATAGCCCATAATCTCAATCAACTACGGTTAAATAACCGTTCACAACAGTATGGATATATAATTAAAATTAATAGAAGTGTAGAGCTCCTAATGTAAACCGGTTATCCTAACTACCCTACAACGTTGAAATTCTACTGTAAAATTCTCCCCCCTTATTCCTATTTATAGGCCCATTGGGAGTTTTAAAAGATACGGAAACAAAAAAAACATTCTTCTCTCTCTCCCAAATAGAAGAAGAAGCCAAAGTAACATTGGTGGTGAATATGAGTTTGGTTTCTATTAGTGATTCCAAATGATGTGTTTATCTAAATTAAATTCATCTAAATTAAATTCTACAGTGACTCTTTCGCCCATAATGCTGGGAGATTCTATGCACACAAACCTAATTTTTTTTACTTCAACGCACAGCTTAATTCTCAATGTTACTCTTTTATTATCTCTCTCTTTCTCTGTGAAAAATTTCAGCCCTCCCACAGGTGCCTCTGCTGCATCCCTCCTCCTCCTCCTCCTCATTGTTCGCATTTGTGCATAGTTTTTTTGTTGTTGAAGAGGTAGAAGAAGATGAAAACGATGAACAGTGGGAGATGGTGTGGGTGTCAGGAGGGAGGAGGAAGGTCATAGGTGATTATAGTGAATGCTAGAGTATAGTGAATGCTCTAGATAATTTTGCCCAAAATTCCATAGGAAGCGGCCACACTTCCACATTCACATAGGTGATTCTATCAAGAGTACTCCTGTAGCTAGGTACCCCACTCCACATAGAGTATAGAATTCATTAAGAGTTAATATAAACTCATCCTTTTTTTTCGCTTCAGGATATCATGCTCAATATGATTCTTCTGGAATAGGACTAATGATTATACTAGCATGATTCTCCACATATCACTTCATGATTTGTTATTACCCTTTGAACCTATTTCTCGGGATCTCCGGTCTATAGGTTGGGTTTCCCTCACAAGTGACTCATCATTCTAAGGGCATGAGTCCCATTCCTTTCGAGGTTTTAAAAACCTTTTCTCGAGCTAATCCTTTCGTCAAAGGATCAGCTAAGTTATCATCAGTACGTACATGATCCACTCTCACAGCTCCAGAGTTCATATACTCTCTAATAGTGCTGTGCTTACGACGTATTTGTCGCCTTTTTCCGTTATAATAACGGTTCTGAATTTTTGCAATAGCTGCAGTACTATCACAATGGATCAAGATAGCTGGTATCGGTCTATCCCATAACGGATGTTCTGATAACAGGTTTCTAAGCCAACCTGCTTCTTCACTAGCTGAAGCTAGTGCAATCATCTCAGACTCCATGGTGGATTGAGCTAAGATAGTCTGTTTCTTGGATTTCCAAGATACAGCTCCACCAGCTATGCTAAAAATATAGCCACTAGTTGCCTTGGAGTCATCTGAAAGGGTGTTCCAATCAGCATCGCTATATCCTTCAAGGACAGCGGGAAACTTCTGATAATGTAATCCGAGATTCATGGTCCTCTTAAGGTATCTCATGACTCTTTCAATAGCATACCAATGCTCAATACTAGGTCTGCTTGTAAACCTGCATGGTAATCCTACAGCATAAGCTATATCAGGTCTAGTGCAATCAGCAGCATATCTCAGACTGCCAATAATGCTCGCATACTCAGTTTGTCTAACACCGTCGTCGGTGTTCTTGAACAATTTAACACAGGATCATAAGGAGTACAAGCTGGTTTACGATCAAAATAATTATATTTCTTTAGAATCTTTTCAACGTAATGAGATTGATTCAAAGAAATTCCATGTTCAGACCTAGTTAATTTAATTCCAAGGATTACATTAGCTTCACCAATATCTTTCATGTCAAAGTTTGCACTTAACATGGTTTTAACTTTGTTTACAACATTAATGTTTGAACCAAATATCAGCATATCATCAACATAAAGACATATAATGGTGCAAGTACCATTATCAGATTTATAATATATGCATTTGTCACTTTCATTAACATTGAAACCATCAGAAATAACAAGGTTATCAAATTTTTCATGCCATTGCTTAGGTGCTTGTTTCAAACCATAAAGTGACTTATCTAATTTGCATACTTTATCTTCTTGTCCTGGAACAACGAAACCTTCAGGTTGATCCATATAGATTTCTTCTTCTAATTCACCATTTAAAAAGGCTGTTTTAACATCCATTTGGTGTATTACTAAATTATGTATAGCAGCAATAGCTAAAAGTACACGAATGGAAGTAATTCTAGATACAAGTGAAAAAGTATCAAAGAAATCTATGTTTTCTCGTTGTCTAAATCCTTTGGCTACGAGACGAGCTTTATACTTATCAATAGTTCCATCAGGTTTTAACTTCTTCTTAAGTATCCACTTACATCCTATAGATTTACATCCAGGAGGTAAGTCAACTAGATGCCAAGTTCTATTAGACTCTAGAGAGTCCATCTCATCATTAATAGCCTCTTGCCATAAATTGGCATCCAAAGAGGATAAGGCCTCGGTAAGATTCCTAGGATCTTCTTCTAAGTTATAAGTGTAATAGTCAGGACCAAAGTCCTTAGCAACACGAGCCCTCTTACTCTTTCTAGAATCAATTTCTAATCCTTTATCAGACTCAGGAAGACTAATGTCTGGTATAGGACATGAACTAGAGCCCCCACTGTTCTTAGATTTAAAAGGAAACTTATCTTCAAAGAAATCAGCATCATTAGATTCAATAATAACATGTTCTTTCAAATCATAAAATCTATATGCTTTGCTATTTACATCATAACCAATGAAAACACATTCATAAGCTCTACTAGCAAGTTTTCTCCTTTTAGGATCAGGAATCCTAACATAAGATAAACATCCCCAAGTTTTAAGATAGGACAGATTTGGTTTCTTATTCTTAAAAACTTCATATGGAGAAATTTTACTTTTAGATTTAGGAATCCTGTTAAACACATAGCAAGCAGTTAATAAAATTTCTCCCCACCAATGAGAAGCAGCTCCAGAGTTAAGCATAATAGCAACAACAGTTCAGCTAAAGTTCTATTTTTTCGTTCAGCTTTACCATTCATTTCAGGAGAATAAGGTGCAGTCTTCTCATGAATAATACCATGTGAGTTATAAAATTCATTAAAAATAGTTGAGTCATATTCAGTTCCTCGATCACTACGTAATCTCTTTATCCTTTTATTACACTGATTTTCAATTTCAGTAACAAAAGATTTAAACATATCAAATGCATCACTTTTATTTTTCATTAGATATACAACAATATAATCAGAACAATCATCAATAAAAGTTATAAAATATCTTTTTCCATTTCTAGTCAAGACACCATCAAATTCACATATGTCAGAATGAATTAAATCAAGTGGCTCTGATTCTCTTGAAACAGATTTATGTGGTGTCTTGGTTATTTTGGCTTGACTACAGAATTCACATTTCTCAAAGTCATCCAAAGACAATTTAGGAATAAGGTCTAAGTTACTCATATTTTTAATAAGGCGTTTGTTAACATGACAGAGTCTAGCATGCCAGATATTAAAAGAACACAACATATATGCAGAAGCTGAACCTTTATTAATATCAATGTTCAACTTAAACATACCATCAGTGGCATACCCTTTCCCAACAAAAACATTGTTTTTAGCAATGGTATACATATCAGCACCTATAGTTTGAGTGAACCCAGCCTTGTTGAGAAGGTAGCCCGAAACCAGATTCTTCCTCATCTCTGGAGTATGCATGACCTCTTTAAGAGTTACAGTCTTTCCAGAGGTAAACTTCAAATCTACATCGCCTATACCAGCAACAATAGTGGAGTGGGAATCTCCCAACAACACTTTCTTGTCCTTTGTTTCAGAATAGGACTTGAATTGTCCACGATCATAACAAACATGGCGCGAAGCACCAGTGTCTATCCACCACCCTTCAGTACCTCCAATTGCATTGACTTCAGAAATCATTGCAATCAGATCCTCTTCGGTAAGGTTCGCCTGCGGTGCAGGACGACGCTTATTCCGACAGTTCCGAGCCAAATGGCCAGGCTTGTTACAGTTATAGCAAATAAACTGTACCGAATCATTCTTTGAAGGGGGGTTTTGGTCCATTCTGAGTTCTAGGAACATTTTTGTTCTGGTTGAATCGATTTCGATTCTGATTCTGATTCTTCTTGAATTTACATTTAGGTTTCAGAATAACAGATTTCTTACTGTTAGAAACAGCATTAATTTCTTCCTTTTTGTCTTGTTTACGGGCTTCCTCCTCAATCCGAAGACGGGTTATCAAACTTTCTAAGGAAAATTCCTTAGTTTTGTGCCTAAGGGTATTTTTAAAATCTTTCCAAGCAGGGGGTAATGTGTCTATGAGTACAGCGACTTGAAATTGTTCATCTAGAGTCATACCTTCAGAAACAATTTCATGAGCTATCTTTTGTAGCTCGTGAGACTGAACCTCCACAGACTTGTCGTCTGTCATCTGGAACTTCAGGTAGCGACTGACTGCGTATTTCTTTGAGCCAGCCTCCTCTGTGTCGTACTTCTTCTGCAGTGCTTCCCAGACTTCCTTTGCTGTTTTGTGAGAACTATAGTAATCATAGAGATCGTCAGAAAGACCATTAAGAATATAGTTTTTGCACAGGAAGTCATGATCATCCCAGGTTTGGAATTCTTTGAGCTGAGCATCAGAAGGATTTTCGGGTAGAAGCAGAAGAGGCTTTTCAGTTTTACAGACGTAGGCAACAGTTTTGGTGGTAAGGAAAAACAACATTTTCTGTTGCCAACGCTTGAAATGGGATCCAGAAAAGCGGAAAGGTTTGTTTAGGTCAGAGGCAACAATCACAGTTTCGGTTTCAGAAGTCATGGCAGAAGAAACGTCTTAAAATTGTGAAAACAGTTGCTGAAGAAAACCGAAAGAAGGTCGGAACGATGTTACCAAAATGAATGAAAGGGGCTGAGTCGCGGACTAGGTCGCTTTCTTTAAGACGTTTCGCGGCTCTGCCCAAAGTTGTGCAAGCAGTGGATAGCCCCGACGTCCCCAGGATAAAACAGCCCAGAAGAACCTCTGTGATCGATCAAATCTGCACTGGAAGAGATCGAGGAACAACAACACCAAAAAAAACTGCTCGGGATCAAGGAAGAACAGAAAAACTTTGTAAGAGGAAGAATTTTCGCAGGCAGAGGAAGAGACAGCAGAGGAAAATTTTCGACTCCAAATGTAAACCAAACGATGTCCTTTTATAATGAAAATTTGTAACGGAAAATAATTAAACCGAATTAATTCTAGATCTGTATTAATGCGTGTTAAATTCAGATCTGGAATTAAAGGCGGTAATAAAATCTGGATTAAAACAAAAAAAAACGTTTAGATTTGTAAACGTTTTAAAAAAAACCGTTTGAAATTTAAATCTGGTTTATTAAAATAATTATATATAAATAATAATTATTTTAATATAATTACCGCATGCACGTCACGTCTGGCCGGTGGCGACGCGCGCGTGTTGAACCCAAGTTCAACTAAGTCCTCTCCCCTTCACAAAAGAGCCATACCCCAAGGGGCACACCCCTAAGGCACAACAAGCACTTTATATACTCCTCCAAGTCTTTTTGCCCATCCAATGTGGGACTAAAGAAAAGGGAGGAAAACCAAATGAGCCCATATCCTTTTGAAAAATTCAATAGTTTCCAACAAAATTAAATTCTACAGTGACTCTTTCACCCATAATGCCGGGAAATTCTACGCACACAAACCTAATTTTTTTTTTACTTCAACGCACAGCTTAATTCTCAATGTTACTCTTTTATTATCTTTCTCTTTCTCTGGGAAAAATTTCATCCCTCCCACAGGTGCCTCTGCTGCATCCCACCTCCTCCTCCTCCTCATTGTTCGCATTTGTGCATAGTTTTTTTGTTGTTGAAGAGGTAGAAGAAGATGAAAACGATGAACAGTGGGAGATGGTGTGGGTGTCAGGAGGGAGGAGGAAGGTCATGCTGCTTGTTATGTTCGCTAGCAGAAGGGCCTGATTCCCCAAAGTCCCTGATTGTGATATAAAAGTTATCCAAATTGAAAATTTAGAGGGAGAAAAAATAAATCATATAATGCATATTTTGTTATGTTACTTGCCCCATTTTATATGTTGTTTTTTTGTTGGTTGACAGACCAAAGGATATATACGCATCGCATCTGAACTGGCTGCTTCAAGTTATTTCCTTCCTGGCATTGCTGCTTCTAGAGACGAGACTTTGAGGCGAAGAACGAGTTTCCTGGAGAATTAATTGGCAGAGATAATTTAGAGATGGCCAGCACTAGGAAATGGATACTAGCCTTGTTTGCTTCTGAACACCACTTGACTCCCCAAAGCAACTCCCTTGTTTGCTAGCAGAAACTGCCGGACGAATCTATCTTATCGAATGCGCCGTCGCTATTGTCAGACTCTTTCTTCCATTTGCACACATGACCATTATCTTCATCCTCTCGTTCCGATTCATGATTCATTGTACAGGGCTTGGGAGAGATGAAGCTGCTTGTTCTGTGCTCGGAGGCTCTACTAGTGCTGGTCCTGTTGTTGGATAGATGGAAGTCAGCAGGCAATCAGAGTCTCCAGTTTCGCTTCTCTTTCAATTTCAGGTTCCTCACTCTCCGATGAACTAACCAACCCTCTGCATATTTTCTCTTCCTCTTCTACAGACTGCTACGACCCTCTCGATCCCAACGGGAACATCACGGTGACGATCGACGTCCGCAGGTGGACGGACAACGGCTACACGGTCGAGTCACCTGATCTTCATATACCTTAAAACTCGGTTTATTGCCATGTCGAAAACTAACAGCCATACAATATGCAATAGCAGGCAAGGGTGACTATCCAGAACTACCATCAGTATCGACACATTGAGAAGCCCGGCTGGGCGCTTGGATGGACGTGGGCTGACAAGGAGATCATCCTGTCCATGGCCGGGGCCGTCGCCACCAAGCAGGGCGATTGTTCGGCGTATAACCGGGCGTATAACCAGGAAAAGGTACCGTATTCGTGCGAGCGGGGTCCGGTCATCGTCGACCGGGCCCCAGATGCCGCCGGGGAGAACTGGACCTCCAACTGCTGCCATGGTGGAATCCTGTCAGCCCTGGGCGTTGATCCGCCTAACTCGTTCTCTTCGTTTGATATGAACATCGGCAGTTTGAACAGAAATAGCGGTGCCTCGCCGCCTGCTAATCTCACGTTGCTGGCGCCGGCCCTGGGGTACACCTGCGACCAGTTCAGGGACGTCCCGCCGACGGTTTACTCGGTTGACGGGGGTGAAAGGGAAGAGCAGGCTCTCAGTAAGGCTCTCGGTTGATTGTGCTACAAGTGTGTATGCTTCACTGGAATGGCTGAAACCTACAACTGTTGGTCGTCGTTGACAGGGACATGGAAAGCGGCGTGCACTCATTCCCCCTTCGCAGCGAACAGCACGACGCCATCCTGCTGCGTTTCGCTGTCAGCCTTCTACAATCCTGAGATCACGCCATGCCCAACCTGCAGCTGCGACTGCCGGAACAGGAGGTGCGGTGCCGGCAATGGCGTCAACGCGGTCGGGTGCACGGATCACATGTGCCCGGTCCGTGTCCACTGGCATGTGAAGGCTAACTACAGGGAGCAGTGGAGGGTGAAGGTGACGATATCAAACTATCGCGGCGGTCACAACTATTCTGGCTGGGACTTGGTGGTTCAGCACCCCGGCCTGGCTCAACATGCTCGGACCTTCAGCTTCAACTCCGCTAGGCTCACCACTGCAGGAGACATGGGTAATTATTCCAAGCTACCGAGCTCAACTTGTTTTGCAAAGCACCTTCAGCTTCAGCTTCAGCTTCAGCTTCATTTGAAGTGGTGCAGGCGATGCAGTCGTCTTCTGGGGCTTGGACTACTACAACTCCGAGCTACCGCAGGCTGGCGAGGAGGGGCCAAGCTTTGTGTCAAGCGACATCCTCGTCGACAAAGGAGACGCCTTCACGCTAAACAACGGCTGGGCCTTCCCTCGGGCGATCGATTTCAATGGAGACCGCTGTGAGATGCCGATGCCAGATCGCTTCCCGGCCCTGCCCAATGCCAGTTCTACTCCCCCCCATGTTCCCTACTTCTTGTTCTTTCTACTCTCATTAGTTCTCCTCTTTCGTTGATTCAAAGTTGACCGCTCAACTGGTTGACAGTGAAGCATTGCATACAATTAACAATACAATGTTCGTTTT
The DNA here is from genome assembly GCA_030789695.1 of Scilla litardierei. Lineage (NCBI taxonomy): Eukaryota > Viridiplantae > Streptophyta > Magnoliopsida > Asparagales > Asparagaceae > Scilla > Scilla litardierei. Next base: position 31,397 of record JAULAV010005205.1, on the reverse strand, counting down.
CCTTTAAAGAAAATAGTTTCAAGCAGTGTTTTGTGTCTGCTTACATGTAATAGATTTTTTCCCCCTATTTTTGCCACATATGTGCAATAATATTTGGATGCTGCATAGTTCGAACCTTTGGTCTTTTTGTGTGTGTGGAGAACTTGACAAAAAAAATACAATGTTTGAGTTCTTGTGTCATCTGTATGCTACTGATAGATTATACCACAACATGTGGCCTGAGGGCAATTTATCTAAAGATCTAATACAAATAGGTGCAGCATACAATCATAAAACCAATTTCCTTGTAACGATGAAAAACAACATCATCTATATAACCAAATATTAAAGTTGCAAACAACAATTTACACAGCAATAGGATGTACAGGAACGCAGGAAGGACTGGCGATATCTGACAAGAAATGGTTCGCAGCAAATGTTTTTTGTTTCGAAGCATTTCTTGGTTTAGGTGGTCTCCCAAAAAAAAACAGCAGAGTGAAATAGAATGCACAAGGGAGATACATTTCCGAAGGTCAAATGGGCAGAAGTAGGCACTCTATGGTATTTACGTATTGGACATTGGAATATGACAGAATATGAATAACATACGACATTGGAGCTCAGCTTTCTCAGCCCTTACACGCCCGCTTTGATCTCTGTATGGCCTCAATGGTCTCTTTAGTATCTACAGCTTGTTAGGATTCCGAATGCCAGATGGACTGGGGACATTGCTGGTCATGCTCGCAGTTCTTAGGAGCCTGCGGAATTCAGGCAGGCTTATCTTCCCATCCTTGTCGATATCTGCCTCCTCTAATAGTGGGTTGATAGAGCCTTTCAACCCAGTGTGCTGCATAGAACAAACATCCATAAAATGTCTATGCTACTAATCTTGCATGTATGCTATTACATGGTTATGACAGGAAATAACAGAGAAAGGACTAATCAAGTAACAGATCTGATCAAGATTATGTGTGTTCATGCATGGATACATACATGGATGCATCTATAAAAAGAACAAGTTTTAAACTTTGGATCTATCAAATTTCAATCTGTCCTTAATTAAGAAAATATACTTGTTTTCTCCAAAACCAGCATGTTTCATAGTGTGCACTAGGACATTTCTGCACAACCTGTAGCATATTGGTTCAATCTAACCATAGAATCCGGATTAAGTAAAACACAAGAAGTATTGAAAAATTAGACTTCTAGAAGAATCTATGATATATAATTTAATAAATTACAATTGAGAATAAAAAACTGAAATAGACTACAAAAATATGATTCATTCGGTTCGCAGTCACCATTCCTTATATGCTGTGGACAGAAATGCATGTGGTTTCATCATTTATGCATGTGTTTTTGACAGAAATGCGTGTGGTTTCATCATTTATGCAAGGTTTCATCATTTCAGTTTGGTTACAGACACCGTTGTCTAGTAGTGGTGTTAGTTTGTTCGGGAGGGCCTCGAAAGTTACGGCATTAGTTTCTTTTTCTGTTTCAATAGCTAAAAATTTTATAATAATTTAAAATGATTCAAGGAAAAATGCTTTTGCTTTATTCAACAATACTTAAATATTGTAGTCATTCAGAACTTGCAAAAGGTTTGACACTGTTTTTTAACACAATTTTCATTACGACATATAAGTTCAAAAGGAAGTTTGCTGATTTATTATTGATACTAACGCTGATTTGGTAGATAAAGAATTCATGAGGGTATATGATAGATCCTAGGGCTTGTTTGTGGAGAAATATGGATTTTAGTAGAGAAAACAAGAGAAAAAAGGGGATTTCTATAATGTTTTCAGATCTGAAAATCACAAAGATAAGCCCCGATTCGAGATGGGGAGATCTCCTAACTTTCTATTCGAGAAGAAAGTCTAATTCTCCAAAGACGGCACCTTTGGCCTAGGATTCACAATCACAATTTTCAGTATAAACCCCCTAGCCGGCCCTACCTATAAATAAAAGAGGATTATAGATCTGAACAATTTACGAAAAACCCATCCATACTTTCTGAAATTGCAAAAATGCCCCTAATGGGCCGAAACTTTCCAAAACGCATCATTACTCCGCCACCAAAAAACTACATTGTCCTCAAGGTGGTGCATGAAGTGCGTGGACGGGCTACTCCACATGCAGGTGCTCTCAATCCTCCTCCTTGCCAGCTTCTAGCATTATCGCGTTCTCCTCCTCATTCACGATCAAAATCTGTAGTGCACGGTCACCACATTAATGCCCTGTAGAGAACTTCTTGTCGCACTTGAAGGACAAACCCTTGACACATTTATCATGGACCTCAGCCTCCGCCCTCCGCCGCGCATGTCCCTAGGTTGTGACTATACTCCCTTCTCCGTGCTAACTTGCACCCCTTATGTGGTTGTGGGCGCCTTCTGTCCCTCACCAGGCGCATGTTCCTTGAAAGCAAATCCTCCCCAAACTCCGCGTGCCTTCCTCTCCTGGTCCAGTCTGTCCTCCACAATCCTCTCTAGACTCGTGCAATCCCGCAAACTCGTCGGTCTATGGGCTCTTACCTCCGATCGGATAGTCGGCTTCTACCTCTGCATGAAATTTCCCTCCAGCGGCTCTCACGTCACTCCACTGATCCGACTCAGCAGCATCTCAAACTTCTTGATATACTCCCTCACTGGCTCATCCTGCCTCAAAGCATACAGTCTCTCAAATGAATTGACCGCCCGTACCTCCCCAAATCGCTCCATCAAGAGCGCGGTAAATTCTGTTGACCTTTGAATTGACTAGTCATCCTTTGAATCTTAGCCTAATCTCTGTTGACCAACTAGTCGGTCCAATAAGGTTCACCGACCGATTAGTTATCAAACTAGTCGGTTAGTGTTTCTTCTTAGACCGACTAGATTATCGTGACTTTTTTACTAAAATCTCTGTTTCAAACCAGTCGGTCCAAAAAGGCTCTTCGACCGACTAGTTCTACATCTAATCGGTCAGTGGTCCTTCTTAGACCGATTAAGCTGTTTTAATTTTCTAGACGTTAGAGATTTTATTTCCACGATTTTCCTGAATCTGTTTTGATTCTTTCCATATCTGTTTGATGTGTTTCAAACATGGAAATTCTTTCCTTATGTGTTGACATTCAGATCTAGTTTTTCACATAACGATTATTATTTTTCAAAGGCTCGAATTCTTGAAAAAGCTCTAGCTCTCTTTTCGACCTAATCCTTTTCTAGAGATCATTGGCTCTTTAGCGTTCAATCTCCTGAAGGATTCAAGGATCACGATCATCATCCTAGCCGTCTCCATCTGTTCATCTCAGTGGTGTTAGGGTTTCAATTATTCTTTGTGATCTCTTTTCTACATCATCCATCTTTGCCCTAATACTGTAAGTATCTCTCAAGGCATAGGAATTTGTGGTGAGTATTTCATATTTCATTAAACTTTGTATTTGAGTTTTACTCTCGGTTTGTGAGAGGTACGTGATCCTGGTTTGTGGGAGTCACGATTGAATCTTTGTATTCATTTGTCTTGTAGTAGTTGCTACAAGAAGTTTTTAGTTGAAGCTTGAGTTAGTGGACTCTAACTCAAGTAGCCGGAAGGGATCCGGGTGTCCGGGACGTAGGATCACCAGGAACAAGTCGGTGAGACTTGGGTGGATCCGAACCCGTTAGATCTATTGTTTGTTTTGTGTTATCTGTGTTGTCTATCTTTATTCTGCATTGTTATTTGTGTTTGCACAATAATTGGGAATTATCCTCTTAATTTTTTTAAAAATACTATTCACCCCCCTCTAGTACTTGTGCAGTAGCTTCCAGGGTATTACATTTGATATCAGAGCTTGGTTCATAGCTATGACAAACAACGACAACAAGGCCGTTCGACCACCTCCTGACGATAGCTCTTACAAGAATCGTGAAGGAGCCTCTTCAGTGCTCGAAGGTTACTCTTCACATAGGCATCCTCACTTCAACGGTACCAACTATGGGTACTAGAAATGCCGGATGGAAACTTTTCTCCGGAGCGCGTCACTTTGGAGAGCCACGTTAACAGAGTACGTTGAGCCCATTGAAGAAGACTTCACAAAGTGGACTACCGCGGAGATGAGCAATGCCAAGGCAATGAATGCCTTACAATGTGCATTGGAGCCTGAAGACTTCAATAAGATATGCATATGTAAGAGTGCATATCAGATTTGGAATCAACTTCTCATCATGCACGATTGAACGAGCAGGGTAAAACACTCTAAACTCATTGTTGCTAATAAAGAGTTCGAGTTATTTCACATGGAACAGGGTGAAAGAATTAAGGAATACTATGCTCGCTTCGTGGATCTAACCAACGAATTGGAAGCTCTTGGGAAGACCTATACCCAAGAAGAGAAAGTCGCAAAGACCATTGACGGACTTCCTTCGAGTTGGGAAAAGCGAACCTACGCTATCGAGGAAGGTAATGATATGTCTAAATATACTGTTGTTCAACTAATGGGTACCTTACTGTCTTATGAGGTACGAAAGGACAACAAGATCAAGATGCATGACAAGATGAAGGTGTTCTTGAAGCAAGAAGAGCCGAAGAAAAAGGCTATTGCTTTCAAGGCCGCCCCAACCACACCTACCGATAGTGAAGAATTGGAAGCTGAGTTGGACATGGAATCTTTGGCCCTCATGGCAAAGAAGTTCAACCGGTTTTCCGAAAAGGCAACTTCAAGAACAAATCCAAAGTTGGTTCTACTAATGCTTCTTCTTCTTTGTGTTTCAAATGCAATAAGCCAGGACACATCAAGGTCGATTGTCCCCTCAACAAACAAAATGAGAAATGGAAGGCACCTAAGTACGACAAGTCAAGAAAGTACAAGGAGTACCAGAAAGGGCTTGTTGGTACATTCACCGACTCTAAAGAGGACTCTTCAAGTGGTGAGTCAGATGAAGAACAAGTGGAGAAAGCACACATGTGCTTCATGTCAAAAGAACAATATGATCAAGAGACCGCTTCAGATGAAAGCGAGGATGAAGGTGAAGAGGTTACTATGGATGACCTTAGATTAGCTAATGAAGAAATTTGGTCTAAGTATTCTAAGTTAGTGAATAGATATACTAAAATCAAAGATGAGCTAACTAGTCTTCTAACCACACCTAAACCTGTCATCACCAACAATGACACCGTTGTTGAAGCCTTGAGAATTGAGATTGTAAATCTCAAATCTCAACTTGAGCATGTTAACAATGAGGATCCGGATGAACATGAGATAGCGGATTTGATTTCTCGAATCTCAACTTTGAGTATTGAGAATGAGAATATCAAGTCACGTGTTTGTGAACTCACCACGCAAGTGTCTACTTTGGATGCTAAAATACTCTCTCACTGAAAAATATGAGTTCACATTAGGCCGTTTTGAGAAATTCAACAAAGGCAAGGATCGTTTGGATAATATTCTGAATGACTTACTTCAGACCAACCATCGCATTGGGTTAGGATATAATAAGGAAAATTCATCCAAATCTTCCACCACCTTTGTGAGGCCATCCTCTGATGCCTCAACTAGTGGGAGTAAACACCACATGGGTAGTTCTTCTTCCAATGGTACTTCCACTAAGTTCACATCCCCTTTTGGAAAGAAACCCACTTTGGGTGGACCTCCAAAGAAGGGTCATGCATTTATGTACACAAATCTATACCACGTAGGAACACATCTCCTACTCCACATGTTCACACTTATGATGATTTTTATGCTTCACGTCTACGAGCATGTGCACACCAAGTGAGACACACTCACGCACGTGTTCCCCCACATACATATGTTCACCCTCATCATTATTACATGAATGATTACCATTATGCACCGTATCATATGTTGCCACCACCATTTCATCATGTGCCGCATGCTTATCCACGGCATGCATACACTAGGCCACTTCCTCGTAGAACATATGCACCACGTAGAAATCAATAAAATGTGCATATTCCCAATAGGAATAGGGCTCCCAAGACATTCTCTATTTGGGGCCCGAAGGACACTAGCATGCATGAGAAACAAGCATATATAAACTCGTATTTTATGAATGTTGTGCACAAGATGTTTATATTGGGAAGTCTAAGTCCAATTGGACTTGGCTTCCAAAGGTCTAATCTTTTAGGACCCAATGACCTTAGGTACCATGAAACAATGTTTTTATCTTCAGATACTCAAAAAAAAGAAAAGGAGCAACAAATCTAAATTTGGCTCCAAGAACGGTTGGATACTTGATAGCGGGTGCTCAAAACACATGACTGGTAAAGCTATGTTGCTATCCGAAGTGGTACCCATTGAAAATGGAAACCGAGTGGTCTTTAGAGGCAACGAGAGTGGAACCATCATAGGTGTTGGAAAAGTTGGTAACCCCTCTAAACCTCTTATAAATGATGTTTACCTTGTTAAAGGTTTAAATCACAATCTAATCTCTATAAGTCAACTTTGTGACAATGGTTACAAAGTTAGCTTTGAGAAAGGAATGTGTCATATTTTAAGGACTGATAATAATAGTTTGTTGTTCTCTGACACACGCCATAAGGATTTATATATTTTAGATATTCCAAATTTCCATGAACAATGTCTAATTGCCAACACAAGTGAGCAACACTTGTGGCATAGACGTTTTGGTCATGCGAATTTCGGAACACTTTTCAAACTATCCAAGCTAGATTCTATAAAAGGATTCCCTAAGCTTTCTTTTAAAAAGAAAAGCTTTTGCGACTCGTGTCAACGAGGCAAACTTCTAAAATCGTCATTCAAACCTAAGAAAAGCATATCCTCTAAACAGCCTCTAGAGCTTTTACATCTAGATCTTTTTGGGCCAACTAGAGTTGCTTCATTAGGGAATGCCCGATATGGACTTGTCATCGTTGATAACTTTTCTAGGTTTACTTGGGTATTTACTTTAGTTAATAAAAATGATGCTTTTGAAAACTTCACAGTATTTGCTAAGAAAGTACAAAATCTCATTGGAACCATCATTGTCACTATTCGTAGTGATCATGGCGGGGAATTTGAGAACGAGTCTTTCTCAAACTTCTGTGATGAGGTTGGTATTACTCACACCTTTTCTTTTCCTCGCGCACCACCTCAAAATGGTTTTGTTGAGAGAAAGAATAGAACGCTAGTGGAATTTGCTCGCACTATGCTTGACGATAGCCACCTTGGCCATCAATTTTGGACAGAAGCGGTACATACCGCTTGCTATGTGTTTAATAGAATACTCTTGAGGACAGGCACTAAACAAACTTGTTATGAATTGTTGTTTGATAGGTTACCTCAAGTTAAACAGTTTAGAGTTTTTGGTGCAAAATGTTTTATCAAGAACACATATGGTAGTTTGGACAAATTTGATCCAAGATCCGATGAGGGGATATTTGTTGGATATTCCTCCCGTAGCAAAGCCTATCGGATATACAACAAGAGAACCTCAACGATCGGGAAATCACTTCATGTATCATTTAATGAATACTTTGTCTCTCCTACGATTATCGATGACGATGACTCTATGGAAGTAGGTTGTGATTCTGTTGATAAGTCTAATGCTATTGATTCTGTTGAAACTAACCTTACTAATGAATCTCTTGAGAATGTTCCCAGTGACCATGGTGTTCCCAGAAAGCTTCCAACTGTTCGTGACCATCCGCATGAGCAAGTTATTGGCAACATGGAAGAATGTGTCAAAACAAGGTCTCAAGTCAACTTCTTCGCTCATTGTGCCTTTGTCTCTTCCGTGGAGCCAAAGAATATCAACGAGGCGTGCGAAGATAGCTCTTGGATCGTAGCCATGGAAGAGGAGCTCATTCAGTTTGAGAGGAATGCGGTCTGGGAGCTCGTTCTGTTACCTTCGAAGAACCACAACGTAATAGGAACGAATTGGATTTTCAAGAACAAGACAGACGAGAACCAAAATGTCATCTGGAACAAAGCTCGTTTAGTTGCTCAAGGCTACAGGCAAGAGGAAGGAATCAATTTCGAGGAATCCTTTGCACCTGTAGCTAGATTAGAATCTATTAGACTTTTATTGTCCTTTGCATGCCATAAAGATTTCAAACTTTTTCAAATGGACGTAAAGAGTGCGTTCTTAAACGGAGATGGCGTTGAGGAAGTATATGTTTCTCAACCTCCGGGTTTTATAAACGAAAAATTTATGAATCACATTTTCAAACTTAAGAAGCACTTTATGGTTTGAGACACGCTCCTAGAGCTTGGTATAACCGCTTAAAGAACTTTCTTTCAGATTTGGGTTTCAAAATCGGTGAGGTTGATTCAACGCTTTTTGTTAAGTATGCTAATCATGATATTATTCTAGTTCAAATTTACGTAGATGACATCATTTTCGGTGCTACTAACTTCACTCTCTGCGAAGAGTTTTCTAATGTTATGAAGGATAAGTTTGAGATGAGCCACATGGGTGAGCTCAAATACTTCTTAGGACTCCAAATTCGCCAAATGAACGATGGGATTTTCATCCACCAAACCAAGTACACGGTGGAGCTGCTAAAGCGATTTGGAATGGAGAGTGCTTCTAGCAAGAAGACTCCGATGAGCACCACAACACATCTTGAGAAAGATACGCGCGGCAAAGATGTAGACATTCGTCTATATCGAGGTATGATAGGTAGTCTATTATATCTTACTGCTAGTAGGCCAGATGTAATGTTTGCCATATGTGTTTGTGCTAGTTATCAGTCACAACCTAAGGAATCACACTTAATAGCGGTTAAACGTATTTTCCGTTATTTAAGTCACACACTAGACTACGGATTATTCTATCCAAAGTCAAGCACATATGAGTTAATCTCATATAGTGATGCAGATTATGCTGGATGCAAATCCGACAGGAAAAGTACTAGTGGCACTTGACATTTTATAGGAAATTCCTGTGTCTCTTGGTTTTCTAAGAAGCAGAATTCTGTATCTCTTTCAACCACCGAGGCAGAATATATCGTCGCCGGTGCTGCATGTGCATAGGTTCTTTGGATGAGACACACACTGAAAGACTTTGGTATACATTGTGATACTTGCCCTATCATGGTGGACAACCTAAGTGCGATATGTCTCTCTAAGAATCTGATACATCATTCCCGTACCAAACACATAGATGTCCGTCACCATTTCTTAAATGATCATATAGCTAAAAGGACATCATATTAGTGTACGTTGAAACCCAGAAGCAAATCGCCGATATTTTCACAAAAGCACTTAAGGAAGATTCCTTTGTGCGGTTACGTCGAGAATTGGGGATTATGTGTGAATCCGAGATATAGGATTCATATTTTTTACATTGTTTGCATGGTAGTGATATTCATAAGCTCATGCATACATTTGTTATGATATTCTCTATTCATGCTAGATTTCTAACTGGTTTGCGTTTTGCGCGTCGTATTTATGGTTTTATGGTTTTATGGGGTATCATAAGTGCATATGAGAGTGTTTAGATGATTAGTCCAAGTGCTCTTGGGAAAGATCTCAAAATTTCTCATTTCCAACTTTTTGGACTCATCTAGTCGATTCACGTTCAACTGCAGACCGACTAGTTTGTCTTCTAGTCGGTTATACGTTGAACTTAGACCGACTAGTCTGTATCTCCTCCTTGCCCAATCCTGCTGCCATCATCCCTTCGGTAGATTTTCCTGTTGCTTCAGAGTCTGCCATTCCGACTGCATAGCCTGACGCTGGTGCGGCTCCTGCCTCTGCCTCCTGAGCCTACCTTGGAGGACTCTCATTTGAGTACTTTGGATGATACATCTAGTTGTGAGAGTGTGAGGCTAGGACAGGTGGGTGGTTGTTCTATTTTCTTTTGGTATATGATATGATGTTGTATTGATGTATGTTCATGCACTTTATGCTACTCTCTGCTGATGTTAGATATTTTTTTGTTGCCTGGATGTATCTCTTTTGCTGGTTCTATATATACACACACATCATGTTGCAGTTCGTATCATTGTGCATGTTGTGCTGTGTCTCTGCTGTTTCTTTCGTCGCTTGTCGACTATGTTGTTCTCTAGCTTTATTTGTATGAAAACATGAATTGTTTTTTATGCACTCAATTCGCTAAAATGATTGATATTGGAGAAATTGTTTCTTTAATCACTCAAATGATTTGATGTTGTTTTTGATAATTTTCTTTTTGACTATGGTCTAGGTGTCACGCTTTGTTTTCCCTCGATGTTTTCCTTGGTGTCATTTGGACCGTCGTCATATTCTTTGACTCTCTTGTTTGAACTTTTGTTTAGTCATTGTTGTGTGTCGTTGTTTTTCCTCCCGCTCTTTTTGGATAATGCCAAAGGGGATAGAATTCATAATGACTTGGTGCTAAATGATAATTTAAACATTACCGTGAATCTAATTTCATATGCTAGATTCAGGGAGAGTGAAGATATAAAAATCTATGGATTTCAATTCTATATTTCGATAGTTGGATCATGTTTTATTCTTTTCTCTGCTGCTTGATGCTTTTGTTCATTATTTAATATGGAACTAACGTGTCATCAATACAGGGGGAGTAAGTAAATTTCATTTATTTCATTATTATTGATTTTTATTTATGTTGGTTTGTCATCACCAAAAAGGGGGAGAATGTTGAGTATTGATTCCCCTGATTTGGTTTTGATGATAAACAAACATAAATATCGTGTACTAATTCTCTTTGAGCGCAGTTATAGAGATCGTCACCAATTTACTCTGTAGATCTCAAGCGACGTCTCAAGACTTCTTTTGAGCGCGTGATCGTTGTGTCTGAAGCTTCATTGAAGCTCAAGGACTTGTTGATGTCAAGAGATTCAATTTCATCACGTTAGAGCTTTGAAGACAGTTTTTCTTGTTTATCTCTTTGTCTTCTAGCTCTACTTTATAGAATGTTAAGCCTTGAGTCATACTTGCTTAGTATCCCTCTTAACTATCTTATCTATTTACTGGGGATGCCGTAGAAGCCATTAGATAGGGTCCCTTAGCCTATCGCTCTTCTACCTGACTTCTGGTGCATCTTAGTTGGTTCAAGTTGAAGAACTAATCGATTAAATGTCAATCTAATCGATTAGGAATTCTTCTTGAATCGACTAGCCATCCTTTGAATCTTATCATAATCTCTGTTGACCAACTAGTCGGTTCAAGAAGGTTCACTCACCGATTAGTTATCAAACTAGTCGGTTAGTATTTCTTCTTAGACCGACTAGATTATCGTGACTTTTTTACTAAAATCTCTGTTTCAAACCAGTCTGTCCAAGAAGGCTCTTCGACCGACTAGTTCTCCATCTAATCGGTCAGTGGTCCTTCTTAGACCGATTAAACTGCTTTAATTTTCCAGCCGTTGGAGATTTTATTTCCACGATTTTCCTGAATCTGTTTTGATTCTTTCCATATCTGTTTGATGCGTTTCAAACATGGAAATTCTTCCCTTATGTGTAGACATTCAGATCTAGTTTTTCACATAACGATTATTATTTTTCAAAGGCTCGAATTCTTGAAAAAGCTCTAGCTCTCTTTTCGACCTAATCCTTTTCTAGAGATCATTGGCTCTTTAGCGTTCAATCTCCTGAAGGATTCAAGGATCACGATCATCATCCTAGCCGTCTCCATCTGTTCATCTCAGTGGTGCTAGGGTTTCAATCATTCTTCGTGATCTCTTTTCTCCATCATCCTTCCTTGCCCTAATACTATAAGTATCTCTCAAGGCATAGGAATTTGTGGTGAGTATTTCATATTTCATTAAACTTTGTATTTGAGTTTTGCTCTCGGTTTGTAAGAGGTACGTGATCCCGGTTTGTGGGAGTCACGATTGAATCTTTGTATTCATTTGTCTTGTAGTAGTTGCTACAAGAAGTTTTTAGTGGAAGCTTGAGTTAGTGGACTCTAACCCAAGTAGCCGGAAGGAATCCGGGTGTCCGGGACATAGGATCACCAGGAACAAGTCGGGGAAAGTTGGATGGATCCGAATCCGTTAGATCTATTGTTTGTTTTGTGTTATTCGTGTTGTCTATCTTTATTCCGCATAGTTGTTTGTGTTTGCACGATAATTGGGAATTATCCTCTTAATTATTTTAAAAGTACTATTCACCCCCTAGTACTTGTGCAGTAGCTTCCAGGGTATTACACATTCAACTCATCTTTCTCCGTAGTACCCACGACCATCCTCCATGTACCCATCATAGCCCTCCAAATCTGCCTCACGCTCCTGAGGCCCTCTATCGTAGAAATCAGCCCACAATCCTCTCGAGGACCACCGAAACCCTCGTCGGGCCCTTCGTGCTGTCCAAATCCACCCCGATTGGCCGTCGGAGGCTCATGATGGGGCCGGCAGGCCATTTCCTGCCGTTGAGGGCCTGGGCGGGTTGCCAGGTCCTTCGACAGTCTCCGACGGGCCGCCAGGACACCCGCAGGGCCCTGGCGATTCACCGGGAGGCCATGCGTGTCCTGGCGGCCTCGCCAGAGCAAGACGATGCCCTGGCAGGCCGCCAGGGCATCACACAACCCCTGGCGGGGCCGCCAGGGTGCCGCGGGTGCCCTGGCAGGCCAATGGAGCCCCGCGATCCCATTGGGAGCTCCATCGCGCCCCTTCGTAGTCTCCTTCGCCTTCCCGAATGTCGTGGAGCCCTTGTCGCGCTTCTTCGCCTTCTTCGGACTCGAGATCCTTGTTATCCGTCACTTGATCCGCATCCAAAAGAAGCCCTTCGTGGTACAGATCCATCTTCTTCTTCCTTTTCTCTAAAGCTCCCTCATTTTTCCCCGGATCTAGGATTTCGGCTTGTTGGGGATCTCTTTGCCGCGACAAAGCATCAATCTTCAGATTCGTTTGCCCCCAAGGCCTCCATGAGTTGAGAAAATCTCTGATCCATCTCAGACCTTTGTTCTTCCACCATCTTCGTTAGTCCTTGGATGTCACCATCAACCTTCTCTTCCAACGCCTCCATCTTATCTTTCGCTCTTGTGGTCGCCATAGATCGACCGCTCTGATACCACTTTGATAGATCCTAGGGCTTGTTTGTGGAGAAATAGGGATTTTTGTGGAGAAAACAAGAGAAAAGATGGATTTTTTATAATGTTTTCAGATCTGAAAATAACAAAGATAAGCCCCGATTCAAGATGGGGAGATCTCCTAACTTTCTATTCGAGAAGAAAGTCTAATTCTCCAAAGACGGCACCTTTGGCCTCGGGTTCACAATCACAATTTTCGGCATAACCCCCTAGCCAGCCCAAGCTATAAATAAAAGAGGATCACAGATCTAGCTATAAATAAAAGAGGATTACAAATGTGAACAATTTACAAAAAAACTCACATTCTTTCTGAAATTGCAAAAATACCCCTAATGGGCCAAAACTTCCCAAATCGCATCAGCATACCTACAAAAGCTATTCGCTTTTATATTTATTACATAATGGGATGTTTGGAAATTTGAAAGTGTAGATGACAGTAATAAAGTGGAGTCCCAAAGGTGTTTGGCAAGTTAAAAATTGGAAGTGCGAAAGCGATGCCACCTAATCGCCACATAAACTTGCAAATTTTATGAGTCACCATGGCCCTTAGAGAAGAACGATGGGAGATGAAAGTGAGAAAGTAATATATATTGGGGTCCGCATGTGAGTCAATTTTCTTGTGCCGTGAAACTGAAACACTTTCACACTTTCACTTGCTCCCAATTTGCCAAATACACCTAACATTCCACAAGTCAAAATGGGTCAAAATGGAACCCAACCATCTAACTTGAGGGATGGTATACTGTGAAGTAAGAGGTTGGAATGGGTTTGGAAACTAAGATGTGATTCAATATGACTTGCCATTCAATCCTCCTCCAATTCTATCCCTAACATATTAAAGTGCTGAAACTAAGCTGGGATCTGTAGCTATGAGGGAAAAATACTATAGGAGGTGAATATTGTTTAATGATAATAAATAGGAAATTACACCTAATTAAAACCCTAACCAAATATGCGGAATTAAAGTGATAGAGACAACACAGAGAATAAGCAAAGCAAACACAGTTATGTACCATGGTTCGAATTCTCCTAGTCAATTCCCAACTCCCTGAAATCCTACTCGAGCAACCCTAAAGCAATTCCCGCTTGAGATTAGTTTCCAACCCACTTGTCAAAATTCGACAAATGTAAATCGAACTACAACTATTAATCCATATTCCCACAAACCGGGAATAGACACTCTCACAACCCGAGTTAATCAACAAATAAAATAGAATTTTGAAACAATTCAATTTAAAACAATTTACACAAAACCAATGCATCGAATATAACTTACTTAGAAGAAGGCTAGGGAGTGTGCAGTGCTCTAAATGAGAATGAAATGAAAGCACTTACTACTTTGTCCAAGAAATGAAGCAATGAATGCTTTGAGGTGTGAGCTTTAGAGCTTGTTGGACAAGAAAATGGGTTGAGAGCTTGAAGAGAGATTTGAATGCTATTGAATGAAGATTTAATGTTTCCAAGAGTTCTGAATTAAATGCATAAAGCCCCTATTTATAATGCTCTAAAAATCCCACCAAATCTCTAAGAAAAAACACAGCTGTAATGGCTCTATTACAACAGGATCAGACGTCTGGAGAAGAATCGTCAGACGTATGGTGCATTGTCTGAACAGTTCATCAGACGTCTGATAACTAGCTGGTAGACAGCATTTAAAGGCACATAAGCATCAGATGGTTGTCCAATGGAATCAAGAAAATGGTGTTCTCTGGAAATTCAATCGGAATTATCCAATGTCTAAAGCTCAATACACAAACGTCTGACAAACTGTTCAGACACCTAGGAGTTTAGACGCTTAGGACCATGCCTTCAGACGGCTGACTCAACAAGCAAAATGGATGAGAAAAAAATCTCTCCATCAGACGTCTAGAGTTCAACTCACAGACGGCTGATTGCTTCTTCAAACGTCTAGGAAGTCTACTACAGACATCTAGCGTAGGAAGTCTACTACAGACATCTAGCGTATCAGTTTTTTAAGTATAAATGGACATGCACGTCAGACGTCTGATCCTGGGCTGAAAACTCAATTTGGAGTTTTGTGATCTAGGAGCCTTATAGGATCATCTAATGAATATTCTAAGGTGTTGTGCATGATATGTAAGTGGTTCTAGCAAGTATATTCATGGATTAACATTCTAAATTCATAATGAAGTGAAGAATAAAATAAATTTGCATTGATTAATTCTCTTCATTTCCTAATAGAATCCTTGAGTCCATCTCTTCGATTTCCTCACATCATCGCTTCACTTTATCGTTGCTTTTGATATAACTTTAATTTACATTTGACGATACTTTAATTAACTACAAAAGAAGGAGTTAGTCACAATTAATTATGTTTGCGCATCAACAAAACCAAATTAGGGGATCCAATACTCAACAACTAAGACATTTCGGCCAAAACTCTCTTGGTTTGAGGATATCTCACCCATTGATCAACTGATTGTAGAAAAACACACATTTGTTTCGTAGCATAAAGAACATAAAAGATATGGGTGTCCAATGGCATTTGGCAGAACATGAAATTTTTTTGTGTGCAGTGATACAAGTTGTCCTCTGTGTGATATATCTATCCGAAATAGCACATGATATTTATGGTAATTCAAGAAAGGGAAAATGTATAGAACATAGATCAGGGACTGCTAAAACATATGGTATTTATGGTAAATGAAAAGTAACCTTCCACCGGCATGGACATGTACAATAAATGAGAAACATATAGAACAGAACCATGGACCAGCGAAATAAATAGTATTTACGGAAAATGAGAAGTAAACTCCTAGCTGTATGGACAAGTAGATTTATAAGGATAACATACACATAAAAGAAAAGGTACCATTCTAAGTTCTTCTGGTGTGATATATCCATCTCTATCCACATCGAACTTATTGAATGCAGCTTGGGAGCGTGAATTCCACCTCTCGTTATCGTGTTCCTCCAACTGACGTACACGTAAGGCTGCGGCAACAAATTCAGAGAAATCCACCAGTCCATCCGTGTTGCTATCAATCTGTTCAGGGATTTCATAAAACTTCTAATTTAGGATGGATGAAACTTCAGAACAAGTAGAGAATGAAAACATGTGCAATGAAGGTGCACAGCCAGGAAAATCTATAACAACGAAAAAAACCTATGGAATTTATACTAATGTGTAGTTATAATTGTTACAATTTTCTTCTCAAATGTTATCCAATGAATTTCTATTTACAGAAGAAAGAAAAAAGATCACATGCATCCACCCTATCCATTTTCCTATAAACATAATACCATCTTTGGGCAAAGTAGGTAACAAATTTTGCAACTGTAATTCATAGTTTCAAATCATAGAGCTACATGAGACATGTTGACACTATGTCCATCCGTGTTGCTATCAATCTGTTCAGGGATTTCATAAAACTGCTAATTTAGGATGGATGAAACTTCAGAACAAGTAGAGAATGAAAACATGTGCAATGAAGGTGCACAGCCAGGAAAATTTATAACAACGAAAAAAACCTATGGAATTTATACTAATGTGTAGTTATAATTGTTACAATTTTCTTCTCAAACAATGAATTTCTATTTACAGAAGAAAGAAAATAGATCACACACATCCACCCTATCCATTTTCATATAAACATAATACCATCATTGGGCAAAGTAGGTAACAAATTTTGCAACTGTTATTCACAGTTTCAAAACATAGAGCTACATGAGACATGTTGACACTATGTTAGAACAGGAAAACAGTTTGAGAGGGGTCCTGCGATTAATGTTATCGGTGAAGTTATAAATCGGTAGCTAAACCCATATCTAAGCTAAAAACTTAAACTAATATGTATAGACCCAATTCCTAATTCATGGACATCAGCTGCTTTCAATTCTTCCAATGTGTGACAATTATTTTCAACATCCCCCTCAAATTTGATGTGGTAGCTTTGAGTTTGGATATTAGATTTTGATTTTAAGAAACAAGACAGAACCATGATTCATATTGATTTGGACCTGGATTAAGTCATTACATATGGACATGAAGTAAAATGTAAACGGATAAAATTACAGATAGACAATCATTATAGACAGATGGGACTAAAAGACAAATGATCATTAGAATCATGTGACAAGATAGGATAAAGCCTTTCACTTTGATACAATGTTAGAATGAAATCAAGCCTGAGAGAGAGGCCATAACTTTTGATATTGGTGAAACCATAAACTAATAACTAAAACCATATCTATCTTCGTTGTTGAGAATAATAGTCCTATATGAAAAATGTTGGGAAATGTTGTTGATCATATACCTAAAATCTTAAGTAAATGGATAAAGGTCCAACTCCTAATTTATGGACATCAAATTCTATCATTTTTTTCAATGTGGGACTATTATTCTCAACACCTCCTCAAGCTCGAGTTCGAATTTTTTCCTTGAATCTGGACATGACCATGATTTATAATGATTTACACAGACATAATTGAAATCTATAAACAAACGGGATTCAATGATATATAGCCATTAGGCCATTATATATGGAATGACATATATGATTATAAGACAGATAGTCATTATGCCATTACAGATGATTGTAATTAGAAGAAAGACAATCATCATGGTGTTTAGATTAGGAATCAGGTGATAAGATCTGATGTAGTCTTTGTCTCTAATATCATATTAGAACATGAAACAAAACTGAAAGAAGGCATATAACTTAATGATATAAGTGAAGCTATAATTAGATCAGGAAGCATATCTAATCCAAAAGCTTATACCCAGGATAAGATCATGATTTATATTAATTTGATCCAAGTTAGGTGACGGACAAGATGAAACTTATAAACAACTAAAATTACAAGACCTATTGCCATTGCGGGTTTAACTAAGAAATCAGATGGCTCCAATACCATATTAGAATGGGGCTTACTACTAATGATATTGTTGAAACCATAATTAGTAATTGAAATCATATCTGAACTCAAAAGTTTAAACCAATACGTATATGTCTAGTCCCTAATTTATAGATATCAACTTCTTTCAATTTTTTAAATGTGGAATTATTAATCTCAACACCCCCTCAAATGTAAGGTGGAACTATTGAGTATGGATTTTGTTTCTTTTTTGCTGAATCGGGACATGAACATAATCTGTTCAAGGTTAGGCCATAACAAGCACACAGGATAAAACATGTGAACAAATATTATTAGAAGACAGAAGGCTATTAGGATATTACAGACAGACATCATGAAACATATAAAACAAACAGGAAGTGAAGACAGATGATCATTACAGACTTTAGCTTCGGAACAAGGTGACAAGATATGATGGAGATTTTGGTTCTAATATCATGTTAGAATAGGAAACAAGATTGAGAGAGGACATACAACATAATGTTATAAGTGAAGCCATAATTAGTAGCTATAACCCTATCTAAGCCAAAAATCTTAAACCTGGATAGGACCATGATTCATGTTGATTTATTTCAGATTAAGTCATCATGGATGGACATGATAAAACCAGGGAATGAATAGAATTACAAGATATACATCTATTATGGGGTTTAGCTCAGGAATCAAGTGACCCCGATACTATATTAGAACAAGTTACAAGATTAAGATGGACCCACGGCTAATAATATTGGTAAAGCCACAATTAGTACCTGAAAACACATCTAATCTAAAAACTTAAGCCAATAGGTAGATGCCTAGTTCATGATTTATAAGCATCAACTTCTTTTGATTTTTTTCAATATGGGACTATTATTCTCAACAAGACACATGTATCCATACATTGGTGACTATAAATCATATCATTGCCGAAAGAAACAAAATGATTCAGATTTCTATTCAGTGCTATAGAAAGAAACACAACATCATGGCAACATAGGATCGCAGGAATATTGAAATGCACAAGTAAAGAAAAGATAATGTCTTACAGCTTGAATAATCTCTAGAACACGTGGCTCTCTCATTCTCCAAGGAACATCTTTTGCAAGGGCCTGCACATAAATCAAGATATTTTGAACGAACATTCAGTTTCACCTGATAAGCTGTCAACAAAAAAATAAAAGACTGAGCAGATGGTTAACCAACAGGTTGAGATAAGATCTAGATTAAAACAATGTCAAAAAAATTAGTCGACAAGATACCCACAATTGAATTCCAATGAGAATGGCACGTGATATAAGAATATTTAGTTAGGTAAAGGGTGAAACAGATTAAATTCTAGCACGCATACCTATTTACTCATCAAATCAATAAATCAGTATCTTGATGAAGTCTAAATGTTATCCTAATTATCTTGTTTTTTAAATACTACCTCCGGTAGTTTCAAACACTCCGAATCCATTTAAAAAAATGTTACACTCGAAACATATATGGCATCCTAGTAAAATATGTAGATAACTTTAGGATTTTGAATAGTTTTGCAAAGTACATCAATTAATAGTGGGAAAGTTAAAAGAATCTTACCTGTCTCATTTCTTCTAGACTAATTGAACCACTCTTATCAACATCAATTGCATCAAATTGGTCACGTAAATCAGCCAACTCATCTTCATTGAGTGTACTTGCTAGTGCCTACAGGAGTCGTGGACACAAATGGTAAAGAGTTCAAAGGAGCCATGGATAAAAGGAAAACGTAAGAAAAATATGACATTCTTACCCTAAGAGCAAATTGCTTGAAACGGCTATACTTCACAAACTGGCGCATGTTGGATAGAACTGAAATATCTATGGGAATCTCTGATGCATCTCCACCTTCTCTAACCCACGGGTGTGCTGCAAACATAAACAATCACCAGAAACCAGTTCATCACAATCAAAAAAGACAAACATATACTGCGAAGAAATTGAGGATGCTATCATTATCCATCTGATAAGATTGGCCATGCAATTTATAATAAAGTAGAGTATTTACAAACAAACCGGCATACAAGCCTATAACAGTCTCTTCACAATTTGACGATAAACTCCTCTTAGAGTAGCTTATGCAAAGGGTTTTAAGGGTATAACTGATTAGTATACGTACACAAAGCTTGAGCAGCAGTCAACCTCGTGCGAGGATCTTTTACCAATAACTTTTGAATAAAGTCTTTAGCGCTGTTGCTTATGCTTGGCCAGGGCTTCCGCCGGAAGTCAGGTTTGTTCCTCAAGACCTGCAAACCAGTAGCATGCAAACAGAGGTTCAGACCAGATATAAAACATTGGACAAGGAGATTCCCAAACAAAGGAAATTCTGAGAGAACGTATTATGGAAATGCTTAGTAAACAATGACTGGATAGGTTTAAGAATAAGTTAATAAGATAAAGGTCATTGGGTAGACAATATCTCGAAATCAGTAAGGTCATAGAGGATGGAAATGTTACAAAAGGAAGCGGTTCTCAACTTCACAACATCGTCATCTATAACAAACCAATGACGAAGTAGAAGACTAAAATAAGCACCACAAATAGGTGGGATAAGGCTTTTGATTGAAAGTTGCATCCACTTAAGGGCATTATAGCCACAAGAAAGGTGCCAGATTCTTATTTATTTTCAGCACCATAAAGACAGTTGACTCCAAATAAAAGGCAGACTTGTTAATTGCCAGAAGACAACTAAGTCATGAGACATGAATTGCAAGAAGACTACTCCTTAATCTAAAGGGAATTTTTGGGGTATCCCTGGTTGCAATTTGCATGACCTCACTAGAAACCAATTTGGTTGGTTTTCTTACATCGTGTAGAACTTATGGCAAGTCCCTCATTTTTCCTTGGTTTCCTAGCAAAGAAATTTGGGACCAATGGTCAAGTTACCAGTCTATTCTAATTCTTCAACCCCCCCCCCCCCCCCCCCCCCCCCCCCCCCCCCCCCAAAAAAAAAAAAAAAAGGGAAGAAAAGTCTAGGCCCTTTTGCGTGTCCTTTTGATGCAATATATGGTACTGCATGCAGCTTTCAGAAGTTTCCACTGCCATGACAAAGCATTTTTGGATTAGATTTAATTACTTGATCAATTATAAAGCACAAAGAGATTAACAAGTTGGGTTTTCCATAAAAATTTGGCTTCCTAACGAGATATATGATAGCAGTCAGGTCCTTATGAGCATGTCGCAACTAGGACGAAAGGTGTGAACCAACATGATTACATTGAAATCATTTGCTCAAGCAATGGACATGAATGGTACATGCATGGAAATATCTAAGTTTGGGATAGGATGGGCAATTCTACATGTGAATGTCCCAATAATTGGAAAGGACATACCTCCTTAAATATTCCGTCCTCAGTTTTGTCCCAAAAGGGGCGTCTTCCACAGAGTAAAATATAAGTAATCACACCAATGCTCCAGACATCTGACTCCGGTCCAGACTTGCGTTTTAGTACTTCTGGAGCAACATAATACGCACTGCCGACAATGTCATGGAATTTCTTTTCTGCATTGTAACATTTTTAGGATGTAAATCGGATACATTACAAAGGAATCCACATGATACATTTCCAGATGGAATGTTCCAAATATACATCTGCAAACTATCTGGCTGTTTTGCACAAACCTGGTCTTATGAAATCTGATAGTCCAAAGTCTGTTGCCTTAAGAGGTGAATCCTCCTTTGTTGATTTAAAAAGAAAGTTCTGCAAAGGAATGTATATATAGTTAGATTATTTCTTAGAACATTTCTTAGAACACAGAACTCCTTTGCTGTTTGTGAAACAAACGTACAACCTGTCACAGGTATGGAGATATACCTCGGGCTTCATGTCACGGTGCACTAAACCATGCAGATGGCACTCAGCTGCAACTTTGAGCATCTGACGTACTACTATTGCAGCATCTTTTTCTGTGTAGCGGCTATCCTTCCTGAGAAGAACAACATATCAACTCAGGTTTTTGCTTATTATTTTCTAACCTAATCACAGCTAGAGATACCATTGTTGAGGTGTTTCGAATATATAATAAACAACACAAAAATGTATGATTGAAACTATTCGGAGAAGTTAGCATGTATATAAATGAAACTAAATGATATATGTGGTGAAATTAGTTGTTACACCCAAACCAGGAAAACTTGAAACACCTGACATAAGAAAAAGCTTACTTAGCAAGTATGCGGTCCAGTAGTTCACCGCCCTCACATAACCTATTAATTAAAAAGAAAATGCAAAAAAATATCAGTATCCACACGGAAAAATAGTTTCATTTATAGAAAAAAGTTCGCATGAGAAACCAATAACCAAAATAAATTTAAAAAGCTACTATATGGTCTAAGGAGTATTGAAACTAGGACAAAGATGATGACATTGATATCCAATCTAGATTTCCATTTAAGGGATCTCCACATGAGAGCAAATTTTACAAATATTTACCAAGAACACACATTAAATAGTATATGGATGTTGTTTAAGCCCACAACTTGATACAAGATACACAGCAAGTCATGCCAAATAAGAATCAAACTGCATGTTATGGTCCACAATTAAACGCCAGAAAAAAATTAACAGATTCATGAAGCCTGTCAGATCTGCCAGTAATGTCGTAATATGTACATGAACAGCACTACAAATCAGGTAGCCATTATTTAAATAGTTTCAGTTTTTAACAATCCATAGCGCAAGAAATCACAATAACATCCGCTCAATCAGTCAGCAGATGCCTCTGATCGAGTTATGGTCCATAATCAAGTGCCCAAACAAATATCAGATGCCAGATACATACCAAATCATCACAACGGTGTGATTATAGGTAACTGGATGACACCATAGATAAATTAAGCTATTTGCTAAGAATTATCCAGTTTATACCCCTTCATAGCATAAGAAGTTTCAATAGCACATATACTTGGACCGTTTTCATCGTGCATTTATTTTACAAATGGTTCTAGGCTAGGTTCGAGATCTCAATTTTGATCTCGCCCTAGTGGTTTATAGTATACATATATCTATATCGAAAATATCGGATGATACACATCGAAAGTATCGGACATGAGGTATTGGTTGTTAATCTCAACTTAGGTGTTTGATGATAGACTTTCATCTATCCATAAATTATCTCTATTATCAAGGATAGTGCCCTCTCTTTCTCTAATCCACTCTAGCATTGGCCACCTTCATGAAAGATAACAAATCTAGAGTTTAATGTCTTTGCCTTGAATTATATCAAAACACCATGTGCTATATCTGTCTCAACAAAACTCAAGTATTTGATTGGTCCCTTTTGTTAGGATATAAAAATATAGCCCTTAACTCTCATCACAACCCCAAAGTTTTAGTATAGTAGCACGAGTTACAAATCTCATCAGGTCCGTAATTAAAAAGTGGATTAAAAATATCGATGCATAAAGGCCTAGGTTTAGGTCCATATCAAGAACAATCATCATGGAGCGTGTTAGAGTATAAAAATATAATC
Source organism: Scilla litardierei (assembly GCA_030789695.1). Lineage (NCBI taxonomy): Eukaryota > Viridiplantae > Streptophyta > Magnoliopsida > Asparagales > Asparagaceae > Scilla > Scilla litardierei. Next base: position 8,116 of record JAULAV010005205.1, on the reverse strand, counting down.
ATGGCACTCATCATAACTTTAAAGCTTTTGTGTAGTACAAATCACTTTGGTACATTTTGCATTATAGCATATCCGATCCCAAAAAACTAATATATATCAAACATCTATCATTTTTCTAAAACCTGACTTTGTTAAATGAGATTCTTTCAACCAGTATATGGAATAACGTGCGCTATACTATTGGTACTTTAAACCCTAAATTAGTTATTAATTATTAATTATCTGTAGGCAGCTGGTTTTGGATGGGTTGTATTGACATGCTTGAAATATAACATTAAGTGAACAATATGTTACGATAGAAGCGATAAGTCTTGGTATCAATTTATTTCAAACCATGATTGTAGGTTCTGTGAAAAAAGAATCAATGTTATAAAAAGTTCAACTCAGCTCGGGCCCTTACTTTTTGCAACAACTTTTCTTAATTTTTCCTGTGCATTTTGGTGTTTTATCTTTTGTTATGCCTCCATAGAATTGCATCTAATGTTATCTGATTCATAATATGCTTTGATATGTAGTACAAGTATGGGTACTCAGTATGCCACTTTAAGCAATACACAGTACGATAGGGTAGGAGAGTATTTGCTTGCTCGGGTCATGGTTCATGGGCTGCTTAGGCCAGTATGTGTGTATACATATATGGTATACATGTATGTATGTATGTATGTATATGCGTGTGTATGTGTGTACATACATCCATAAGTATTTGTGCACATAGATCCATTTCTTGGTTAGTGTTTTTTAAAAAATCTCAGATCATTTGCTATCATGTTTCTTCCATCAATCATCAATTTTATGATAGATATTATATTAATACTATATCTTCAATTTTCTTCTCCTATGCATTCTGGTCGATACTTTCTACAATCCGGTTCGGGAGCGTCTTGTAATTCGGATCGTGCAATCCGAATCGTGGATACATAGGGGTGTATATGTTAGGATTGGCTAGGGTTTTAGTGGAAGAAAGTTGGGAATTTGAAAGAAAATATGATTTTTATAGCAAATAACACGATATGAAGATACAATTTGGTCTCAATTAGGGAGGAGACCACTCTCCTACAATTTGATTAAAGATAAAGGGCTAACTCTCCAAACCTATTAAGTAAGCTACTCATATTCTCTCTTCTTCTTCAAATTTCACATAACTTTATCCCTAACTCTCCCTCTCAATATAAAGAACTAATTTGTCCAATATTACAAAAATGCCTCAACTCCCAAAATTACAATTTTTCCACTTGGGCCCAAAATTACAAAATTGCCACTATGTGGCCGCACCCCATTAGTAACACTACACCGCCCTCGAAAAACCACCTTATCTTCAAGGTGGTGTATGAAATCTGTGGATGCACTACTACAAATGGGAGTGCTCGTCCCCTTCAAACTCCTCCCCGCCAGCGGCTATGCCCTCATCTTCTTTGACGATCAGCACCACCAGCACGTGATCCTTACAATGTTGGCCATGTCCGAACCGCGCGTCACAGCGGTACATAACCACTTGACGCACCTACCCATGATCTCCCTCTGTGCGAGGTGCTTGTACTTGCCATCAGCAGAGAACTTGTCGCTCTTCCATTATGCTATTGCGGCTATCGTTGGTTGGGCTTTGTGGGCCTCCTTGGTCACCTGAGCATGGAATGTGGCCCGCTGTTCACTCCCTTAGGTCGTCGTTCTACGACAAGCCAATCCTCAACCAACTGGACCAGCTCCATCATCTCCATCAATCAGTTTGGCCTCTGTAAGCAGAGTTCAGCTCAAATGTCAGGCATGAGTCTTTGCACGAAACTCCCCTCCAATGTTGCCTCAGGAATCCCCCACATCCGACCCACAAGAGCTTCAAATCTCTTCCTGAAATCCCGGACTACGCCATCCTGCCGAAGGATAAGAAGATGCTCGTGTAGATCCCCGTCCTGTGTGTCGCGAAAACAATCCAACAAGCAGTTCTTATCCTTACATGATCGCACGCGCTACCACTGTTGTCTCCACAGGTACCAGGATGATGCATTTCCCTCGAAACAGACGCCGACTGCCCACAGTTTCTCTTCCTTAGTCAAGCGATTTAACACGAAATATCTCTCTGCATAAACTCATCCATATGGATTCTTTTCCTTGAAAACCGGTAACTTAAGCTTTCGGATCCTGCTCTCGGGACCAAACTCCCCCGGTCCCGCTCTCCCCCCTCGGCTGGCCGAAGTAAAACTGCCGATAGGCCTCCTGCGAAGCTCCTTCATCACCCCACAACCACCCTCATGATTCACTAAAGGGAATTTGTCCGACACCGTAGTTTTCCCCGCCTTCATCCCTCCAAAAAGGATCCACGCTATCGTCATTTCAGCCCCACGGGTCACCACCAAGATCATTGTAGCCCTCAAAGTGGTCGTCGACTACCCGTGTTTAGCGTCAAACTCCAAGAACTCCCTTGTACACGTCGTGGGGTTGTTGGGCACCAGGAAAGGGACCGTCGCTTCTCTGAATAGTCGTCAGGGCCATCGACCATGTGGGATGCCAAATCGGGGGCATGTGCCCCCTGCGATGTTGCATGAGGTCTACGAGGCCCCTGCAAAGGCGCAGAAGGCCAGTGACCCCCTACGAATGTGTTGGGAGCTTGTGAGGCCCCTAGAGGTCCAATGGGGGCTCGCGAGACTTCCAGGAGTTTGCTAAAGGGCTCGTGAGGCCCGCAAAGGTCTGACTGGGGCTCGCGAGGCCCCCAAAAGCTCACAGAGGGCTCGCGAGCCCCCAGCGGTTTGTCGATGACTCGTGACCCCCCAATGAGGTCATCGAGGGTCCGCGCCCCTCCCACGATACCACCGAAGGGCCACGACCCCCCCACCTGTGCACCAAGGCCTCGCAGGGTTCTAGCAAGGTCATCGAGGCCCCGTGAGCCTCTACGGTTTGAGATCAGGGGCTGCTACCCCCAGTTAGGTTTTCGAGGTTTGGTGACCCACCGTCATGTGTTGTCATCGCATGTCGTCCCCTTTCAAGTCTGTGTGGAAGGATTTTGCTCCCCTTCGTTCCATTCGCCGTCTTCGGGAGGTAGATCGCCTTCGAAAACCACCATATTCCTCTTGCCTTTGTCCAAAAATGGCTCCTTTCTCCTCCGATCCTTGTTGGGGTCGTCTTCTTCCCTCAGATCTGTTTCGAAGAGCTCCTGTCTTTAGATCTAGAGTTTCTATTCATCTCTTCAATTTTCTTTATTAGGGATACCATAACCGCACCGATTTGAAGGCCAACTTGGGTTGAAATCTGATTTGAGAGTCTCTCCTCTATCGCCAACATCCTCATGTTCATCGTAGAGAAATTTTTCTCCATTGATTTCTTGAACTCCCAAAACTCGGCATCAACTCTCGCCTCTAAAGCTTCCATCTGTTTCTTTGTTTGCACCGACACCATGGATCCTAAAGCGTTGATACCAATTTGTTAGGATTGGCTAGGGTTTTTGTGGAAGAAAGTTGTGGATTTGAAAGAAAAGATTATGTTTATAGCAAATAACATGAAACGAAGATACAATTTGGTCTCAATTAGAGAAGAAACTACTCTCTTACCCATTGATTAAAGATAAAGTGCTAACTCTCCAAACCTATCAACTAAGCTACTCCTATTCTCTCTTCTTCTTCTTCAAATTCCACATAACATTAGCCCTAACCCTCTCTCCCGCTATCAATATAAAGGGCTGATTTGTCCAATATTACAAAAAGGCCATCAACTCCCAAAATTACAAGTTTACCACTCGGGCCCAAAATTACAAAATTGCCACTAGATGGCCGCACCCCATTCCCAACAGTATAGGATTGGGTAACACTTATCATTGACCAAATGGGTGATTTCTGCCCTCTCACCCAGAAGATCAATCAATACAATAATTAGAATAACAAAATCAGATACGATACAGCATATTATTTTAAAATAAATTTCGCAAGTAACTTTTTGATAGAACTGGAAAAAAATTAGGGCGTTAACAACAGAGATAAGTCATGCATAAATTATGAAGCTCTGCCTCATTCAAATATGTTAGGAAACGAGGCAAGAAATCATGATTTCAATTTTCACTGAATAAATATATAATGTGTTGCTACTACTAGAGTGCACAGATTCAATAATGCACCACAAATGATATGATCCATTAGAAAAGTTCACAAGAAAAACTTACTCCATAGCGATATATACATAAGAATCATCTTCAAAAGCATTATGGAAGTGGACGACATTCTCATGGCCTTTCAGGGCTTTCAGAATCTTTACTTCTCGCTTGACATCCTCAACAGCAATGGGAAGGGTCATCTGCAACAGAAGAAGCCCTCAACTTAATTGAAAATATGAATATGGTGTCATGAAAGAACAATGTATTCTGAGAACAGATTATAAAACAACACTTCATGACAAACAGTTGTTGTCCCATAGCAATATTTTTAATTTCATTCTTTTCCCCCATTGGTCAGTAGGCCTTCCTATAACCTGCCTCCGAAACCCCCCCCCCCCCCCCCCCCCCACACAACAAAAAAAACACTCGTCATGACGTACCATGATCACTATAATGCTAACTCTTTCCCATACAACTTCGAGATTGTGACAGGACTAGTCAGAACATATTACACCTTCCATTAGAACATTCAACCCTACAGTTCTAATTTTTAGCAATATAGTTCTCATCGTCTTAATTTATAAATCTTGTGTTCCAGAGACTTCCTCCTTCAGCGACATAGAAGCATTCATCAAGAACTAGTTAGAATTAGATGAACAAAAAAGATGGGCAACAAGAGGAACTGTGGTTTGAAATTGAAAATCAATACTAAAAAAAGATCATAAATGTCCTTTTTGTCCTTCAATTATTCATTAAGGTTCTCTGTATTATGTATTTATCTCGTTTCAATGTTTCAATTTTCAAACGATTATGATACTTTTGCCCCAGATGACTCTAAGAGAAACACTTTGCCTCTTTCCTTAAAAATTCAATCTGAAAGCATGTCATCAATACCTAACCGAAAAGTTGTACCTCATTCTCCGTTTAGCTATTAAGATGACATAGAAAAATCATCAGTAATATCGCATTGGTTCCCATCTTCTCCTCGTCATTTCATTCAAAAGTCAAAATAAGAAAATTTGAAACAGGAAAGATGTTCAACATGGTATGCTGACTACATAAAATATAAAGAACACATGAATTCTGATACACTTCATCCAACAATGACATACTATTTTTCTTAGCCTAAGCTTAGATAAACAATGCATTATGGGTCTCCAAAGCAGGCCCATCTGGCATAGGTTATCTATATCTATACAAATTCTTGAGCTCTAAACAATTTGCAAATTAGGTTCCATAGTAAATATTTAAGAAATGCACTGGTACGACAACTTTTTCATGCTCTAAAACCAGAGTTCATTAACGCTGATGAGCAAGAACTGCTAGAACAATCTGCAGAAGAGTACACCAACTCGTGATAGGTTGCAATTAAGGAATCAAATGTTCAATAAATAGCATTTCTTGCTCATTGAATAAATAGCAAGCTTGAAAAAGAGCGTAGTACATGTCCTTTATTTAAGAAAATACTACTTGTAGAATGTAATATAAAAGGCAGCATCCCAATTGGTAACAAAAGTAGTGCCCTGTCTATGTCCTCCAGAGGTGCAAGGCAAGAAATACATACTATCAAGTAAAGCAATATCAAAAAGACTCCTAAGTTTTGGCATCCTTGTGTTATTAGGTTTTCGACTAATAACCATGGTTATTAATTTATGCAACATAACAAATTAAATTTGACAAGAGATGTTCACATTTCTCCTCTTTGCAGTTAAATTATATATTTTTTATAGCAAATCTAAAGTCTGAAGCTTCGAGATACATCAGGAGTCTGTCCAAATGAGATTCAGGATACGGAAATTCAGATCAATTCTTCATCACTAACAAGAAAATAGAACTGGAGAGATCACTTATAACAAATTCAGCTTTTATTCTTATTGGGCTCTCTAATTGCATTTCAAACTAAAACAAATAGACTAATTCTGTGCTTAAACTTTAGGTCAACAATTATAACTGATACGCCCATTAATGATTGTTAGAGATATAATGTTGCCATTTTAGGGCACCATCATAAACATATGATTTGAAAACCAATTTCTATTGGAAGAACAATCAAATTTTCCCTATAGAATCCTGATGCGCATCAAATTCGAACCGTTGCACAAAATGTATAACCCCCAAGATCTAATTTTGGAAATCAATCATATCAAACTAACAAATAACTCAAAGCCCGCAAAGATCGAATCTTTCACCTTGTTCTTGTCGATCCTCTTGACCGCCACTCGATCTCCGGTCCCTTTATCCGTCGCCACGAAAGTGTATCCAAACTGCCCATGACCCAACAATTTCCCAATCGAATACTTGCTCTCGAAATCCTTATCGTACCCAAAATCGGTCCTTTTCCCGCAAGGCACGGCCCCGCCCAGCCTCTTCCTTCGATTCTGCCGCTGCTGTTGTTGCTGCTGTTGTTGCCTGCGCTGTGACGGGTTCCTCCGAGTTTCCCTTGTCCTTTCCTGTTGTTGTTCCTGTTGCGGCTGCTCTTTTTGTTGAGATTTTGAGGGATTCCTGTTGTTGTTGCTGTTGCTATTGGATCCAGTGACCTTGTTGTTGGAGCTCGTTGAGAAGCAGAGGCCCATGTTCCTCTCTCTTTGGGCGATCTGATGGTGTGGAATTTTGAGGGATTAACATCAATTTAATGAGAGGGGCATTAAAAAGATTGGGTTTATATTTATTTTCTTTTGGAGGGGATTGAGAAAGCGAGAGGAAGAAGAGGAGAAAGAAGCAGGCAAAGGGTCAAAGGATGAGACTTTTTTTTTGTATTTCCTTCCGCGTTTGATTTGGTTTTGGCTTTGATTTTTTTTTTAATGGAGAGAGAGGCTTGAAGGTGGTAAACAATAAACCAATCCCTCCCTCCCTCTCTCCCCCCTCTTCCCTTTTTTTTATTTCACTTTCTCATTTGTTTTAAACTTTGAATTTCCTTTTATTTTATTTTTTTTCTCCCCTTTTCCAATTTGGTTTTAAATAGGGGAATTGGGAAATGGGAATTGGGGAAAGGGGAAAAGGGTAATTGGAAGAAAATTGTAGGTGATTGATTATTTGTTTTTTATGTTTTCTTTGAGATTCCGGATTTTGTTCTTATTTTGTTCGTTGTTTCTGTCTTTAGACTATGAACAGATTTTTATTATTTTTTATTTTATAATTAATTATTAAAATTTTCAAACTCAATGAATTTTAATCCTATATTTAGAAATTTATCAGCAGAATAACATTCATTTGCCTTTTTTTTTCATTTCGGCAATGATTTAGCCTAAAATTGAGGTTTTGCTATTTGAGAAATTCTCTATTATAAATTTAGCCAAGGATTATTTTTTGAAATTATGAATATGAGCTTAAACTGAATAGCTCAATGGTTGTTTATGGAACCCGACATTCCCATGCGAGAATTGATATCATATTGAGTACCTGCTAAAGTCCTGCCTAGTTTTAGATTGGTACTCAATTGGTAACTGAAAATAAACAATTTTTTTAAAATATTCTAAAATTATCTCTTTGATGGATACATGACATTACATGACTTTTTATTGTTTCAAATTATAACTAACATACCCTTTATAACCACATTCTTCATCTAACAATTATGATGAAACTTATTGCTTGAATTTGTTTCCTCTCTCTCGATCCTTTTTTAGCAGCAGCAACAACATCTACAACAATAACACGAACAAGAACAAGAAAGAAGATATCTACAAAAAATATTTGTTGTGAAGGGAAAATTAGAGTAATAGGTTTTGAAGAAGGCTGAGGCTAGGAAACCCCTAGCCCTCTTTATATAGTATTCATATTGGTTACTCATGCAGGTGGATACCCAATAAGTCCTATTCATAACACTTCCCATTATCCAACCATGTGGTATACTCGACTTTATGAATACTGAATAATTCATTAGTTCTACTGAGTATCTTAAATGGTGGATACTTCTAGATCCAAGGTAGGGATAACTGTCTCGTTAAAAACCCTTAACTATGGAAAACTCTGTGGGAAAAAACAAATAGCGAAGGGAAAAGAGTACAGCACTCCATAACTTCCCCTGATTTGGGGATGTGTCGA
>JAULAV010005204.1:0-35710 GCA_030789695.1 Scilla litardierei | reverse complement strand
CAGTGGAAGCACCTCATACAGAGGAAGTTTCCGATATATTAAAGGTGAAAGCCATTATATATATCAGGAAACACTTAGACTCGACCTTAAAGGACGAGTACCTCACTGTAGAGGACCCTTACGAGCTGTGGGATGCACTCGAGGAGAGGTACCGACATCAGAGGGATGTCATACTCCCCCGTGCACAGTACGAGTGGACTCACCTCCGCATACAGGATTTCAAATCCGTAGCGGAGTACAACTCAGCTCTTTTCCGCATCACCTCACGCCTGAAGTTGTGTGGTGAACCAGTGACGGAGAAAATGTTGCTGGAAAAGACGTTTACGTCTTTCCATGAAAAGGACATGATCCTTATGCAACAATATCGAGAGAGGAAGTTCACAAAGTACTCTGACCTTCTTTCATGCCTACTTATGGCTGAACAGAACAGAGACCTGTTGGTTGCCACCCACAACCTGCGCCCTCCTGGCTCCGCTCCATTGCCACCTCCTGCAGAGGCCCACTTCCAGTCTTCCCAGAAGAAGAAGACGGACAAAAAGGCAAAATTCCAGAAATGAAAAGAACAGAAGCAGCGGAAGAAGGCCACTCACCCAGCTCCTCCCCAGAACCAGAAGTTCGTGGACAAGAAGCAGAAGAGGATTCCCAACAAAGGAGGCACTCCCAAGAAAGACTGGGAGGACAAATGCTCAAAATGCGGGATGACGGGCCACTGGTCCAGAATCTGCCGCACAGCAAAACACCTCCAGGACCTCTACCAGGCAAGCCTCAAGCCTCGAGCTGAGACAAACCTGATGGAGAGCGCAGCGTTGGCAGAGACCTCATGGACTCCCGAAGATTTCATGGGAGATGATACTCTCTAGATCTGGACCACTTTTATGCAATTAGCAATGTATCTTAAATTTTTATGCATCGTATCTAGTTATTTTTTCCATGTCAAACAATATCTTTTTAGCATTTATTTATGAAAGTGAACCTTTTATCTATATTTATTGCTTGAATGTCTTTCCCCATTTTTAGATATGGAACTTATCTGCCTAGTGGACAATGCATCGACGCACTCGATCCTTCAAAACATAGACTATTTCACGAGCGTAAGTAGTTATTCTGGCCCACTGAGAACAATCTCAGGGCCAGCAAATATAATCGAAGGATCAGGGGAAGCAATTATATTGCTCCCCGGCAACACACAAATAACACTTAAAAATGCGTTATACTCCCCAAAATCCATCCGAAACCTCCTAAGTTTTAAAGACATCCGTTTAAACGGATATCACTTAGAGACGGTCGAGGAGGATAAAAGGGAATACTTGCTTGTAACGGCTCTTACAAATGGTTCAAAAACCATTGTGGAACGTTTCAAGGGACTCCCCTCGGGACTCTACCAAACAAGTATACAAACTCCAGAAACATCCATGGTGGAGCACCTGCAGTGCCCCCAAACACCAGAATTCCAACTCTGGCACAGTCGACTGGGACACCCTGGTTCGGTTATGATGTACCGCATCATAAAGAACTCCAGGGGCATTGACCTGAAGAACCTGAAGATTCTTCAAAAAGGCAAATTCCCATGTCCACCCTGTTACAAGGGTAAACTGATCACGAGACCCTCTCCACTGAAAGTGGATGTGGAGTCTCCCAGCTTTCTGGAAAGAATCCACGGAGACATTTGTGGGCCGATTCACCCATCAAGTGGTCCGTTCAGGTACTTTATGGTCCTGATAGACGCATCAACTAAGTGGTCACATGTGTGCCTACTGTCCACCCGTAACCTAGCACTATCTAAGCTTTTAGCTCAGATAATAAAGTTACGGGCCCACTTCCCCGACCACCAGATAAAGAAACTTCGTCTGGACAATGCGGGGGAGTTTACGTCACAAGTCTTTCTAGACTATTGCCAAGCTCAGGGAATTGAAGTCGAACATCCTGTAGCGCATGTTCACACCCAAAATGGGTTAGCAGAATCTCTAATTAAGAGACTGCAATGGATCGCTCGTCCATTATTACTTCAATCCCAGATGCCAGTGAATGCGTGGGGTCATGCAATTTTGCATGCTGCATCTTTAATAAAATTAAGACCCTCTGGAGGTCAGTCATCTTCTCCAATGCAACTAGCACTTGGAGCCCCACCAATTGTCTCACATTTGAGAATATTTGGTTGTGCAGTATACGTCCCCATAGCACCACCACAAAGGACAAAGATGGGTCCACAACGTCGCCTAGGCATTTATGTTGGGTTTGACACCCCCCTCCATAATTAGATTCCTAGAACCCCTTACGGGGGACGTTTTTAAGGCACGTCTAGAAGACTGTGAATTCGATGAAACATCGTTCCCAAGACTAGGCTCACAGACAAAGAAGCCCGAAGCTTCAGAAAGTATCACTTGGGATACAAAAACTTTATGTCACTTTGATCCGCCAACAAGCCAGTGTGAGGAGGAGGTCCTGAAGATTCTCCACATCCAAAACACTGTCCATCTCTTGCCGGACAAATTTACTGACAACCAGAAGATTGTCAGATCACACGTCCCTGCTGCTAACACTCCAGCTAGGATTGACATACCGCAAAATGGATGCAATCCGCCTGCAGCAGAAATGGTTGGACCTCTCAAAAAGAGAGGACGACCACCGGGATCCAAGGACCAAGTCCCTCGAAAGAGTAGGACCCTTGGCAATGGTAAACAAATACCACCACAGGATGCTAATTTAAGCCCTGCTACCCCATCTCTCCCAAACTCTCATGAAGAGGAAAAACCGGGAGAAAATGAAGTATCGATACACTATGTACAAACTGGGGAGTATTGGGACAGAAAAAGCACAACAATAGATGACACATTTGCGTGTAATATTGCCATCAACGTCGCGTACTGCGACGATGATATTGAACCACGCTCTCTGACAGAATGTCAAAGCAGAGATGATTGGCCAAAGTGGAAAGCGGCAATAGGAGTGGAGTTGGATTCACTCACCAAACGCAAGGTCTTCGGACCAATAGTCCAGACACCAAAAGGTGTAAAACCTGTGGGTTATAAATGGGTATTTGTTAGAAAACGAAATGAACAGAATGAGATCGTACGCTACAAAGCAAGGCTTGTAGCGCAGGGTTTTACCCAACGTCCTGGGGTGGATTTTGAAGCCACATACTCCCCGGTCATGAACGCGATCACCTTCCGATTCCTCATTGGCATAACAGCACAAGAGGGTTTAGATATGCAACTCATGGACGTGGTTACTGCATACCTATATGGCAACCTAGACCGAGACATCTATATGAGATTGCCTGACGGTTATTCTTTGCCTGCAACACTAAAAGAGAGAACGTGACATCTACTCAGTGAAACTGCAAAGATCATTATATGGTCTAAAACAATCTGGAAGGATGTGGTATAACAGACTGAGCGACTTCCTTGCACAGCAAGGATTTAAAAACGACTCAGTCTGTCCTTGCATCTTTATAAGAGCAAAGGCAACAAGATTTGTAATTATAGCCGTCTATGTAGACGACTTAAACCTCATCGGATCTCCTGAAGAGATCGCAAAAACTTCTAAAAGCCTGACAGAAACTTTCGAGATGAAAGACCTCGGAAAATCAAAATTCTGTTTAGGCCTTCAGATAGAGCATCTTAAAGATGGGATCCTGTTACACCAGTCAACTTACACATCGAACTTATTGAAAAAGTTTCAGATGGATAAGTGCCACCCCCTCAGCACTCCGATGGTCGTCAGATCATTGGATGTACACAAAGACCCCTTCCGGCCGCTGGAAGAGGGGGAGGAAGTACTAGGCCCCGAAGTGCCTTATTTAAGTGCTATCGGTGCACTCCTTTACCTGGCTAACTGCACTCGCCCTGACATAGCGTTTGCAGTAAACTTACTAGCCAGATATAGTGCTGCACCTACACAGCGGCACTGGGCCGGAGTTAAGCATCTTCTGCGCTACCTCCAAGGGTCCATAGACTTAGGTCTATTCTACAGGAAAGGGGCATCAACTGGTTTAGTTGGTTATGCTGACGCAGGTTACAGGTCCGATCCTCATACAGAGAAGTCTCAGACCGGATACATGTTCACATATGGCGGCACTGCCATATCCTGGAGATCTGTGAAGCAGACCATGACGACCGTCTCATCCACCCACTCAGAGCTACTAGCGATCTTCGAAGCAAGCAAGGAATGCTTCTGGCTACGCTCGGTGATCCAGCACATACTCACCTCCACCGGCCTGACGACCGACGTTCTTGCACCCACCACACTCTATGAAGACAATGCAGCATGTATAGCCCAGCTACAGGACGGCTACATCAAAGGTGACAAGACGAAGCATATCTCCCCCAAGTTCTTCTGGACGCACGACCTTCAGAAGCAAAAGCAGATTGAGGTACAGAAGATCCAATCATGTAATAACTTGGCGGATTTGCTTACCAAATCCCTGCCTACTAGTATCTTTGAGAAACTTGTATATGGGATTGTGATGAGGAGAGTGAGTAAATGTAAACTGGGTCAGGATGAGAGAACTATGAACTCATAGATACATAGTAGACTGATGTATAGATTCATAGGTAATCTGCAAGCCTGAAGCTTGGTCAGATAAGGGGGAGTCAACTGCAGAGTTGTACTCTTTTCCCTTGGCTACAGGTTTTTTCCCACTGGGTTTTCCGTAGTCATGGTTTTGACGAGGCAACCTCGTTGACTCTGGATCCTGAAGTATCCACCCCTAGACACATCCCCAAAACAGGGGAAGTTATGGGTTAACTGTTCTTTCTTTAACAAGACAGTTACCCTAACTCGAATCCTGAAGAATCCACCTCTTATTTCAATGTTGATTGGATAAGGGGAAGTGTTATGAATAGGCCCATTGGGCCAATTGAGTATCCAACCCACTATTGAAAGTTATAAATACACGGGTAGGGGGCTCTTAACCCCTTACACCTATTTCTCCCTAAATTCCCTTCACAACAGTTTTTTTTTTTTGTAGTTTTGTTTTTTATTCCCTTCAAACCAATCAAACCGCGGGTCTACCGATCTTGGCGTTGACTATCATTAATCGATCGAGAAGGTTTCTCCGAACAGGTTCCGAAGAACAGCGATTCACTTGGTGACTTGGCTTGATCCTAATGAGAGATCAAAGCGGAGCTATTTCTTTATCTTCTTCTGTTCCTCCGTCGTCAACCTCTATTGCAGTCATAAACTCAACCCGTGCTTCAAACTGGACAACTGTCACCTCCACGGTGCTCAGCTGGCCGATGAATCCGTTGGTTACTGTTGTTGACAGTGCAGCTGATCTAATATCAAAGCCATGTGTCAAGAACCACCGAGTTCATTTCCTGAGAATAAACAAGAACACCCAGAAACTGCAAATTGAAGCAGCACAGCAATAATATATGGTGATAATACCTGCAAGTCAATGATGAGCACTAATTAATCCAGCACAATATCAAACTCCAGCCTGTACTACCACTAATCTCTTCCCCAAGGCACCAAATTCCCTGCTTGCTTTTCCCTGCGATAACCTCTGGTCCTCAGTTTCTTGGCAAGAGCCTTCCCATCACGTGGAAGCTTGCTGCTGGCAGAAACCATGCAGAGCGAAGCAGAGATTGAATCACGACCATGACAAGGACCAACGCGTGCTGAACTGGATATCAGATTAACCGACAGTGTTGAGTCATCCTCTGAAGATGGCGGCTGATGAATGACTGACTACTAGTCGCAGCAAGGCCAGGCACAGAAAGCGATTACAGCGTGTCAGATTTGACAAATTCCAACTCGTCTTCAGCTAATAAGAACGCTAATACCTTTTCCAATTACGTTCATTGTTGACGAATTCCTCTATGAAACATTCCATTCAATATTTCCTCATGCATTATATATTCGAATATTTTACGAAGTAAGACTGACCCTGGAGGCTGAGTTGTTTCCCCGATCATATCGTCGCCCAATTGTAGAGAAGTCGATGAATAAACATTTATTATCAAATTACGTACAACTTGAAGATTGGATTTTTTTTTTCTGTGTAACTGAGAGAGAGAGAGAGAGAGAGAGAGGAAACATTTAACATATATTGCCTCAAACGTACCCTCCAAAAAAACACACTATTTTTTGTTATGGTTGGCACCGCTTGATTTTTTTTCTTCTTCATATCTAAAATGACATGGGGTCCCTAGATCTTTGCTATATTGGAATTTCAGAATATAAAGATCAAAATGAACTGTACAGATCTTCGAAACAATAATGGAGAATAGACCTTTCAATGGTGCAAAAGTGGTTTGGCCACACATATCACTTGGGTTCTACACGTTATTTTCATGTGTGTGTGAATAATGAGTATCATATGACATGAGAGATATCCGTCATAATATACGATGACGTAACATATTCTTCTTCACATAATACAAATGATCACATGAAATGTACCTTTTATCTCATTTGCCCTTTTTGATGAAGAATGCATCAAGTTATCGTCTATGAGAGAGATCTCACACATGTCATATGATACACATTAAACACACGCAACCACCTCCTCATTAATTTTTCGATGATCGGATCCATTCGTTTTCGGCTTCATGTTCTAAAATCCCAAACCATCAATTTTTAAGTGAACACTAGGGGTGTTAATCGTCTATCTAGCTGCTGTAAAAAGTTTTGTTGCTGTGAAACCGTTAAACTTGCGTTGAGTGAATAAATGGTCAAATCCTTTTGGATTCAATTCAAAATTGATAGTTTGTGATTGTAGAGCATGAAAATTAAAATGAACGGATCGGATCAAAGAAAAAAATAAGGAGGTGGGTGGGTTTGACGCTAGTCAATAAGAAAATTTCCTCCTTAGATAGACGATGCCCATTTTTCATTATATGTTTCTATGTATGAAAACTCCATATTGAGAGACCATGCTTTCAGTAAGCCAGACTGCATGAATTTGGGCTAAATGCTAGTTTAACCCTCATGTACCAGAAAATCATCAAGAGATGCCTACATTAGTTACCATGAAGGCAATGCAAGTGGAAAATCAATGCACGCATATCCCAAAAGAAAAACAATGTTAATAACGTAAATTCACAACATTGTTATAACTTGCTTTTAGGGTAGTCCCAGCGGTGGGCTTTTCCCAAAATGTGGGAGGGGAGGGGGTTCGCCAAAATCCCCCCCCCCCCCCCCCCCCCCCCCCCCCCCCCCCGAAAATGTGCTTCACACCCAGCGGGGGTGCTTCTCTCAAAATGCCGGGTGATGATTTTGGCCGAATTTTCCAAAAAAATACAAATTTTTGTAAAAAACATTGTTTCAATAATTGATCACTTCACAACGGCTCTATTTCCAACGGCTATATTCCAAATTGCGAAGAATATTCATAAAATATAAAATCACAAAGTACTCATCAAATTACCATAAATTAGTTACAGAATGCAGAAACTTAAAATACAATAAATACTATTACAAATAGGCCAACCTTATTATGGGAACAATATTTCAGACTCCAAAAGTTGTATCAACCGTTGTTCACGCTTGGTAATATTTTTCTTCAGTGCCAACTTCGAATACAATGGCATCTTCTTCATTCGGACATTGTCCGAAATTGCAGTGGCCACCAACTTTTGTGGATTCATGTATTCGGTTACTATAGCTCTCTTATCGGGATCGGCCTCATACATGTTTGCGATCGGTTCAAGAATGCCTTCTGCCATAGACGGCATTAGATGTGCCTTCGCCTTCGCCTTTCTTTTGGGGGTTTTCAAACCTATGGGACGGATGCGTATATGCCCAGGTTGAGGTATGTTCCCAAATCCAGAAAGTGAGGTCGGGGTGTTAGGTGTAGTCGGCCCAGACGATGGACTCTGAGAAGAAGATGAAGTAGAAGATTCATATTCATTATTTTTCGTTCTTTTGGATGAGCTACCTTCACCTACACCCAGCCACTTTGGATCTTCCTTCAACAAGTACCATACATGATTTAAGGTGAACTTCTTCATCCCTTCACTTTCATAAATCTTGTGGGCGGCCAATGAAACGTCGCTTTCTGACTTGCCACTCTTCTTGCGGGTAGTTACATTACTATATGCTCCAACGAACTTGGAAACTAGGCCATTCACAAGATGCCACCGATTTTTGCAAACCTTCGCATCTCAAATGTAGCCTCCTTTTTTGTACTTGTCGTAGTACTCAGCGACCCTTTTTCAAAAGGACGGGCTCGATTGATCTGTACCAACAATAAAGTCTTTACTAATATTTAGATACGCACTAAACATGACTTTGTCTTTATCGATTGACCATGTGGATTGTTTCGTTTAACTTGCACTCTTCGGAAGCTCACTCCCTAATTGGTTCGCATCATGACTTGTTGGTTGAGATGCTTCCACCCCAATAGAACATTGCGAGAAAAATTCGGGGTACATTGGGCTATATAGAAAACTAGGATCGAAGGGTTGGTACGGATTGTATGCGAATCTTTGATTTTGTTGAATGGATGGGCTGTTTTCAGGAGTTGATTGTGGTGAAGCATTGTGTATGGAGGAGAATTTGCAGAACTTAACATAGATTGGTAGAAAAAGGGTTGATTTGGATCCATGAAAAACGTGATTATAAAGAATATAGTGTGGATTTAGAGAGCTAAATAAGGAAGAGGATGTGTGAAAACACAAGTAAACTTTGTCTCATATTTATAGAACTTCAAGGTCCCAACGGATACTAACGGCTACTTTCTTTTTTAAAAAAATATCCCCTTCAAATTTGGCCAAAAATCCCAATGGCTACATCATTAAAAAATTAATTTAATTGCCCAAAATCCCGCATTTTGTGGGCTTCTCGTTGGAATGCGTTGGGTGGGAGGGCATTTTGGGCAGGGGTTAATTGCATAAACCCCCAAAATGCGGCCGCAAAATCCCCCCACTGGGACTGGTCTTAGTAACTGGTAAACAAAAGCTGAGTTTATTATTTCATTGATTTTTTTTTTTTGAAAACTTGAATTGTTAACTTTTCAACATATAGGCGTTTGTATGTGTAGAAGATTAGAAGACGTATTGTTTGTCAGTTCTTAGCATTCATGTTTTGCATAACTGATTTATAAAATTTAAACTGACATGTGATGCACATTTGTCAAATTCACATCAGTGTGGTCAAACGGTATTGTTAACTCCTTGGTCCGGCACTCGAGAGAAGAGTTGTGGTACTGTTATAGAGCCCACTATGGTATCATCTGAGCCCACTAAGCATATGAGACCCATTATGATGGCCAAGTGTCCACCCAGTTAACGCCCACATGTCATTTGCCCGTTAAGCTTCTGGTGCTCAAAGAGGCAGTTGATAATGGCTCATAAATTGGTGGGAGGCATGGGCGACGGTTATCACTATTGATGGTGGAGGATCGTACCACCATAAATGGTGACCGTTAGTCCCCCAATGCCACTGAAGGGACATATTAGGGTCTATAAATACAAGACAGACAATCAGAGTAGGGGGATTCTGAATGTACGAAAGGCCTAATACTCGGACATTCTATTTTCCACTTTATAATTCTTCCTCCAAATAGCATGTGGTGACTGACTCGAGATGAACATCTGTGAGTCGATCTCGACAGCCCCGAGCCGTCCTTTAAGTTCAAGTTCTAACTTAAGCATTGGAGGGAATTTGGGTCGGAACCCAGATCCGACCCCCTGCCGTTTCTTTGTGGTGCAGGGAGATCGTGGCACGACCCAATAGGAGGGTCAAACGAATACTTCCACAAACCGTTGATTGAGGTTCGACCTTACTAAAATGTCGAAGGGTCGTTGTTCTCTGATACAAGACCGTCGGAGCCCTCACCCGAGCAGTTCAAAATAAGCATTTGCTGAGGTCCTTACATGAATTTCCGCTGAGCAATCTCGTGGAGTTGTTCAGTACGCTGGATCGATTCATGACCTCGGAGGAAGCACTCGTCGCTGAAAAGAACGATACTCCTAAGCGTCGAGAGGAAACAAAGCGAGATGCACGACCCCGTGGGAACTCCCGACAAGAACCATGAGATCGGCGACATAGAGACAAGAGTCCCCGGAGCAAGGAGCATCCTGCCAAAGATGCTTACGTCAGGTCGAATGCTCCTAAGGCAGAAGTCCTGGCATATGCCCAACGAGAAGGACTCATCAATGAGCCTGTCAAAAATAACATGTACGAAAAAGGGATGATCTCAAATTCTGCAGGTATTACAATGATCACGGTGTAGTGCCCTGTGAAACTACTGCACATGTACTAGAGGGGGGGTGAATAGTACTTTAAAATAATCAAGATAGTTATTCCTAATTATTGTGCAAGAAACAAACGACAATGCGGAATAAACAACAATCAACAAGAGTTAACAAACGCAAACAAAGCATGTAACGGGTTCGGATCCACCCAAGTCTCCCCAACTTGTTCCCGGTGATCCTACGTCCCAACCACCCGGATCCCCTCCGGATACTTGAGTTAGAAACCCTAACTAAAGATTTAGCACTATGAAATTCTTGTGAAAACCCTTCACAAGACCAAATCATACAAATGACATGTGACTCCCACAAACCGGGATCACACCCTTCTCTCACAATCGAGAGAACAATTCAAATATCAATTGCGATGAAATAATGAAACACTTACCACAAAATCCTATGCCTTGAGTATACTTACCAAATTAGGGCAAGAAGGGATTTTGAGGAGGAAGATGTCACCAAACCCTAGCTCCTTGAAGATGACCAACAATGGAGGCCTAGGGTGGAGATGGTGACCTTGATTCAAGCTCCTCGGTTTGGAATGCTCAGAATGGAGAGAATCTCTCTTGAGGAATTTGGCTCAAAGAGTGAAGGGAGAGATTCTTGTGAGGAAGAGAGAGCTTTGAATTAGCTTGAGAAAACTCTTCTCTTAGGTCTGAAATAACTTGGATAATGAACCTCTAACCTTGCCTCAAACGAATCAGGTTTGTATTTATAGAGGCAAGAAAAATCATGCTCAAAAGATTCCCAACGGACATATTTCTGAAGCAGTTAGTCGGTCTAAGAAGGATCACTGACCGACTAGATTTCCAACTAGTCGGTCGGTGATTCTTCATGAACCGACTAACAGGCTTACAGCCAAACGAGAAAGTTCCAGGCAACATGAACTAGTCGGTCTAAGAAGACTTGCCAACCGACTAGTTTCACAACTAGTCGGCCGGTGAGTGTTCTTTGACCGACTAACAGTCGAAATCGAATGGCTGGATACAAGTTGATTTAGTCGGTCTAAGAACAAAGGCTGACCGACTAGTTTATCAACTAGTCGGTCGACAAACGTTCTTTGACTGACTAACGATAAACAGTAACTTGGGCTGTACAGGGAAGGCTCAACTAGTCGGTCTAAGAAGGATTCCTAACCGACTAGATCGTCATCTAGTCGGTCGGTGACTCTACTTTGACCGACTAATTGATCAACATGGAATGAACTAAAATGAGCAAGGACATCTAGTCGGTTCATGAAGAGTTGCCGACCGACTAGATCGTCATCTAGTCGGTTGGTACTTCTACATGAACCAACTAAGATGCACTAGAAGCCGAGGGAAGAAGCGATAAGCTTCGGGAAAGATTCTAATGGCTTCTATGTAATCCTAGCTCTAAGATATGAGCGAAATGAAGATAATAATGTAAGTCCTACTCAAGGCTTAACATTCTAATCTATGAAGCTAGAAGACAATAAATAATACATGACGAACCGTCTTCGAAGCTTCAATCTTCATTCTTCTTGACTTCAATATTGCTCCTTGAGCTTCAACGAAGCTTCAGGCACACGATCACGCATATTGAGAAGTCTTGAGACGTCACTTTTGATATACGTATTCTTTTGGCGACGATCTCCATAACTGCGCTCACAAACAGTTAGTACATGATATTTATGTTTGCTCATCATCCAAAACCAAATCCGGAGAATCAATACTCAATACACGGGCATGACATTGATGATTGCTAGATACTCAAGAAAGAGATTGACGCACTAGTCAAATGTGGTCACCCAAAAAAGCCAGGTGACGACCATCAAAATAAAGAAGGGGACCCGAAGCTGAAAGGTAATGGGCCAATGATCGGGTCACCAGTCACCAAGGTGGTATATTAAAAATCTTCTGCGCAAGGATCAAATAAAAGCCAGGCAGAAATGACTCCGAGCAGAATAAAAATGCATGTACGCTATTATGAGTATGGATGATATATGTTAGAAAATTATTATGAGACAGTAACTAAAGATTATGTCAAGGAAATTTTCAAAATCAAAGAATGAATTTAAGTCAAATGAAGGGTAGGATGAATAACAGAAAGCAGAAATATGATGACATGGCCATTTTGGTAAGAAGCACCGTGAATCTCTAATAAGGAATAGAATGTAATTACGACCAATGAAAGAATTTGTGAATCCGCTAAGATGGATTTCTATGGTCATCGACATAGGAATGTAATGTTAAAGAAGTTTCAAAATCAAGGGTGTGCTTATTGGATCGACTAATGAATAGAGACCCTAAGACTAGGAGTTTCTTTTTAATGAACAAGGCCGGGATAGAGAATTCAAGGAAAGGTGTTCTTGAGGATCAAGATTGTAATCTTATCCATGTTGTTTTAGAGTATTTTGCACAAGCATGACCTGCATGGGCCACCACTAAAACCTGTCACGCTCCGCTTCCCATTATACTTGGGAGCGAGGACGTGAGCGGGTCCGCATGTGCAAGCAAGGAGGAGTTACTTTTGTTTTTCTTTCCTCCTTTCTATAAACACAATAAGCATCTGTGTGAAACCTTGCAGGTTCTTGCATGCATACTCAAAACAACACAGATAATTATTATTACAATCCCAATCGTCTCAAAAATGGATTACAACAATTAAGGAAAGGGAGAGAGGCCTTATGCCCATAACAACACAGAATACTTAAATATGATACAATGGAACTACATGGAGAGTAGCCTAAGAATATTCTCCTGGAAGAATCCTGCCTCTAATGGATCACGCTACGCTGCAACTAGGATCTGCAAAAATGCCCTCAGAACCTAACAGACATTGCATTAAAAACACAAATACAATGCCCGTCAGTGAGGGTTGCTCATGTGGGTTCCCAAGCATCAATGTCATTTAAATAATTAAAAGGAATCTAGCAGTGTAATAACATTGTGTTACAAAAGGAAATTAACAAAAGATACGAGCATGCTGAAAGTTAAGACATAAAATTAAACAACGATTATCACATGATTTGCATTTCAAACAAGGTAAAGGTAGTTTGCAAGTTGAATAATTTTCAGTTATTTGTGCTCGTAAATAAGTCCATGTCCGAGTAAGTATAATGTTCTTGATGCACCCTATCATCGGGGGTTTACCGTGACGCTTCTTGCCATCCCCAAACTAGAAAATGGCTAAAATGCTTGCCTCTGTTAGTGTGGTATGGAGGTAACCGTAATGTGCTCAAGCCACACTTACAGACTCTACTACATGGACCAGCCCCACCCAAAGTGTTTCGTCTAGTCACCGACTAGTTTTCATCCCATTTGTATTCGATGGATCCACAAATATGGCTTGAGAATCATGTCTTGCTCTCAGCTTAAGATAGTTAACTTTTTGATAATGAGTAGTTGAAAAACCGTTTCAAACAAAGCTGAAAGAAAAGATTATTCCAAAATTAAACATTTGTGTCATATTAAGACATATCACCAGGTCCATTGAATTGTTTCATATGCTGTTAAACAAACATGATTATAAGAAATTATTATTAACAGTAGTAAAAACATTGTAACTTAAACTTCTATACAATAAAATACTTGCAAATTTAAGAAACCAAGAGTGTTAGAACATATAAGAGAGCAAGTGCATAGCAAAAGATAAGAGCATGCTGTAATGTAAAGACATGAGATTCATACACAATTAACACATATTGTTTTACATCATATGTACATGTAAAAACATTTGTGTCACATTAAAATATATCACCAGGTCCATTAAACCGTTTTATATGCTGTTAAACAAACATGATTATAAGAAGTTATTATTATCAGTATTAAAACATTGTGACTTAAACTTCTATACAATAAACTACTTGCGAATTTAAGAAACGAAGAGTGTTAGAACATTTAAGAGAGGAAGTGCATAGCAAAAGATAAGAACATGTTGTAATGTAAAGACATGAGATTCATACACAATTAACACATATTGTTTTACATCATATGTACATGTAAACATTTGGTTAATAAGTTTCAATGAACCAACATGATATCAATTTTAGTTAATTCGAATGCATAGTCCATAATATGTATTCCAATATAATAACATCAATTCCATTTAGTGTTAAACTAATCGTGACTGGATTCTATTCATAATTAGTATCAACTTATTTAGCATGTCAATTCACCAAATCATTAGAATTGATGGGGAACCACCTACACATTATCCCTGAATAAGAACACACACATATTAGCTCAAGAAAAATTAATCTAACATATTATTTATTTAAATGAAATAGATGTGGGAAACATACTATACGATGCGTAGATTTGAGGAGGAGGACGAGCGTTGGGTTCACCGATGATGGAATCGGGATCATAGCGAGATGCACGATTTATCTGCGTCATTTAGATTCGTGACATTAAGCTAACAATCTTAATAAAATAATATTAAAATTAATTTTAAATAACACTGTTTATATGTATCCCGTTTTATACTAACACTTACACTAACATTTATACATTCACTGATTTTAACATAACTAACATCATGTTAATTACTAAACTAATATTATTAACTAATATTACTAACTAATATTATACTCACATGGGTCCTATTTCAGATTACATACTGTGAATGATAATAAAACTAATGCACCGATTTAACAAAATTAATATTATAAGCTAATATTACTAAACCAATATCATGTTATCATTAATATTAATACTAACTGTTATACTAACCAACTAACGTACAAATTATAAAGGAAACTAACATCCTAGTATATATTAACCTAATACTAACTAATATATTATACTAACCTCATTGTACTAACTGATTAATATACTAATTATATAAAATTAAACTTATTTTATAACATACTAACTTAAACTAACAAATACATATATATTAATACCTTAATCTTATATATAATAAAAACTATAAACTATTAAAAATTTAACTTATAATAATAAATCTTACCCCCTCTTTTCTCTCAACCTCTGTCTCTTCTTCTTACTTTTGTTTCTTTCTTTCTCGTTTTTTTGCAGGGAAGGGGAGACCAAGGGGCCCTCAGGCGGATCTGCGTGTGGATTAGTGCAGCAGGGCAGCCCGGCAGTCGGAGGGCGGCGCGCGCGAGGCGTGCTGGCAGTGGGCGGCTGTGCAGGGTGTTGCGGGGGCATGGGGCAGTGGGGCACAGGGCCGCGCGACAGACGGGGGCGCGGGGCGGCGTGCGGCGGGGCTGCGGGCGGTCGGATCTAGCGGAGCACGGGAGCCAGGTGGTGCGACGGCGAGTCTAGCGGGACACGGATGGGCTGAGGAGCACGAGAGCAGATCTGGGGGGATGGAGAGGGAAAAGGGGTCGTGGACAGGGGAGGGGAGAGGCAGTGGCGGCAGGGTGGTGCGACGGCCAGGTGGTGGGGTCTCCTTGTCTCAGGTGGTCGGCGCGGAAAGGAGGGCATGGGGGCTGCCAAGCCCGCCGGTGGCAGGGGCTGACCTGTCTCCTGCGGTCAGAACAAGGGGCCCGCCCCCCTGTTTTCTGCTGCCGAATCAGTGGGCTCAGTCCCCGGCTTGCTGACCGAAAAAGGGAGGCTCGACGACTCGGCTACGGAGCTTGGGAAGCTTGGTGGTACCGCTCGGAATGTCAACGGGTTGTGGCGTTGGACGGGGCTGGAACACGGAAAGTTTTAGAGAGATGGCAGTGGTTCTTTTTGGTTGTGGTGTTGGGTTTGTGGAAGAAGGAGAATAGGAGGTTGATGACTATGGTGATGTTGATGGAGGTGGTGGAGGTTGGAGGAAAGAGGAGTGATGTGGCGGCGTTGGCCGAAGTTCCCCGAAGGAGAGGAAGAGGGGGCCTCTCCGGTGGAGGGAGATGCTGGAGGTGGGAGAACGGGACCTTTTGCGTGAGGGAGAGAAAGGTTTTGAGCTGCAGGATTAAGGCAAAGGGGTTTAAATAATAGGAATGTGGTTAAGATGCATGAATCCGTATTCATTACAAGAATTAATAAGGTTGGTGGTTTGTGGACTAAGCGTGGAGAACTCAAGTTAGCACTTTCCACGCGGGGCTGCTGCCGACTGAGGGTGAGGGGATTAAAGGAGGGGTTATTTATAAGTTAAGGGGGAATAATTAAAAATAATATAACTAATGATATTAAGTATGTAGTTGGTGGGTTGTCCCCTTGACAAAGTCGGGTGAATGCATGAAGAGATGAGCTGAGAGAAAACGTGTAAATGTTTTCTTCGTGAAGCTGTTAGATGGTAATTATAATAGTTAGAACGGTAATTAAGATGAAATTACTAAGTTTAATTAGTAAAAAGGGCAATTAGTTAAAATAATAATATAAATGAAATTACGATTTTGCCCCGAACTAAACGTGTGCGAAAAAATTACGAAAAATACAACGGGTTCGCATCATTATGAGAAACACGAATACGAAGTCCATTTTTAAATCTAAGTTATGAAAAAATAGAAAAAAATCATTAACTCATTTTTTCAAACTCTTTTAAAATCGTTTAGTTGCAGAAATATATGTAAAACAAAAACAAGCCGTTACACTGTGGGATGCATGGCCATCTCTTTACCCAATGCCAAAACCAAACATACCACTACGATCCACCATCATATACGCACAACCTATTTCATGAACCCTCCTACCATAACCCTCCACCACCACCACAAAAATCCCATCTACAGCTACTTTTAGAAGGCCAACTCCAGGACAAAGTTTAATGGCTCGAAACCCAAACCAATGCCCAAGCCCACTCCATGAACTTACCCAAAGTGTGAACCAATTGGTTATGTCACAGGGACAGTCACATTTGCTTGGTAGGATTCAATTAGAATTGTATAGGTTATTGAAGTCACACATGACTATCTAGGGTATGTTCACCGCCAAGCAAATTGGTCTAACTGTTTCCCATAAAAGCCATCTATCAGTTCTACTCGGAGGAGCATATACAACAGATAAGAGAGAGGTCTGATACGCATTTCTTCGAACCAACTCATGAAGCATGTGTGGGGCGGAAAAAACATAATTCCAGGTCTAGAACTCGACAATCCCAACACAACCACAAACCACCTGAATAGCCCAAAGGATCAACAATGATAAACTTAGAAATGCGTTTACGTACCACTTCAAGCACGCTCTCCTTCAAGATACACGGCTCAACAATAGCAAGAAGAGAGGGATGAAAAGAATCCAGAATCTCCCGTATTTCCCTACAAAATAATCCTTTCCCAGCTCCACGACATTTCCAGAAAACTAGATCCATTATATAGAGTGATGAGGGAATCCCTAGAGTGTCATCATCCACAGGAATAGTAGAGCTCGAAAGCAAAGCGGCATCAACCAGAATAGAATTGTCCATGAGAGGAAAACGAGACTAGTGGGTCGGTAGAGGGCTCGGAGCAGTTGGTCGAAGTCGGGAAGAAGACGGCTGGGTTAGATTGCAGGAGATTAATTTCGTTGAAGGCAAAACACACGAGGGCCCATCAGAATGTGAGCCCACGTCCGATGGATCATGTTCTGGGCCGCCCACTACACATGCCCAGCAGGCAGCAGTCCAGTTGAAGCACGGGTCTCTCGTTCGCTCGAATGAAACAGCGGGTTGGATCAGGACACAGAATCCAATTGGGCTCGGTCCAGGTCCTGTAGGCAGTGGGCTGTCTAGATGACCTGACAATAAAAGGCATCGATCAAAACCCGTAACCCCCATAAACCCCGGTCGTTCCGCCTCCTTTGCGAACCACCTCCGACGACAAAACCGAGAAACGAGATCCCGACGAAGGAGGGGCGACGCCGCGACGGCATCGATTAAACCCTAAACGGAGCTCGCGACAGTTGCAAAGAAGAAGAAGAAGAAAGAGAACTCCTCTCTCTATCTCTCTCGCAATTTCATCTATATGGAGACCAAAGGAGGTAGCATCAAGTCGACCTCCATTAATGGCGTCACGCTCTACTCGATCTCCGGCCAGCAGAATCCCGCCGCGTGGCTCGGTCCCAAGAAGCTCAAAGCCCTTCGCAAGGATAAAGGTCATCTCTTCAATCGCTCCCTTCGTAGTTTCAAACTTTTGATATCAAGGTGTTTGCTTGTTTGATTTATGTCTCTCAGCTGGTTGATTTTTTTGTGTGCTATTGATGCATTGGTAATTAGATTACCAGCGAAGAGTGGAAATTATCCAAGATTTGAGATTTGAGACTGCGACGAGCAAAGTTAAGGTTACTCCTGATGGCGAATATGTCATTGCTTCAGGTAATTTGACTTGTACATTCGTTCTTCAATACTCTAATGTTCACCATAATTATACTGAAATGCCCACAGATAAGCTTAAAACATTCAGCTTTTTGCATTTGTGCTGTGGAAATGCATTGTTTTCAATAGATTATTGGAACATGTTGCATTCTGTTCAGTTTTTTTTGGATTTAAATGTGATGATGAGTTTACCCAGAATGTGCAGCGAATGGCTGATGTGAGAAATTCTGGTCTAACTGCTTCTATATTTTGGAGCTTGCTTGTTTAAAATGTTTGGTTTCATGTTAAATTTGTCTTTTGGATCACTTGAGATTACAGCTAATTTATGACCAATCAGTTTGCTAATTCATGGGCATATTTTTCTCCCCGAAGGTCCTTTGCTGGTTCTTTCTTAAGATTGTTATTGCCTAGATGTAAGTCATGTCACATACTTCCAAGTTGCATATAATATTGCTAGGGTTTTGATTTTGAGATGGGATGAAAGCTTGCAAGCAATTGCTAGGAAGATTTGAAAACTTTTACAGTAGGATACTATGGTGAAAACACATATATAATATTGTGTTTACTTAAAGACTAATAGAATGCCTCACATAGATCATTTCATTTCATTCATCTCTCTTGGTTAAACCAAATATGCCCGAAGTTTGAGGGCATAAGTTAGGCAAACCTATAGACTGAAACCTACAAGGAAAAATAAGTGCTAAGCCTGGATGGTACCCAGTGAATCAACAGTGTGAAGAAATTCTTACTAAACGAATACTTGCAAAAATCACATTGCTAATTTCTGAGTGTATTGATTATTGCTTATTCCTTCCTATGGAGGATTTTACTCCCAATGTGTTCATTGCCACCTTGTTTAAAATGTGCAGGGGTCATATTGTATCAAATAACGCAAATTCGTAGATCCACATGTGTAGATTTCAAAGTATGCTTTTGTGATACTTGTAGTGGCTCTTTTTCCTGTGCTAAAACTTGCTTCCTCTATTTGGTTAATCCTTATACCAGGTATTTATCCTCCACAAGTGAAAGTGTACGAGTTACGACAATTGTCATTGAAGTTCGAAAGGCACTTGGTTTCAGAAATCATTAACTTTCAGGTAAATTTCCGCTGCACGGTTCAGAAATTTTGCCTAAATTTTTGTAGATAATGCATAATTTCTGTATACATATTTCTTATCAAGTTTATTACCTTGTATTTTATAGCTTAGAAACAGACTGTGGTTGTCTGATATGCGTCTTGATACATGGAAACACCTTAGAATTTGCTTTAGCTTTGTTTTTAAGCACATAAAGTTTAATTACCACAATTAATTATGTTTGGACTAGCTGATGGTCTACGACTCTTTGCGCTGTAATTTTCTTATTCTCATCATTTAAAAATGGTATAATTTTGAATGAAACTTGCAATATCTTCTTTGTTGGTTCTATGTGCAAGCATGTTCAATATGATCAGTATATCATGGTCTGTTGGCCATTCTAGAAGAGACCTGTGATGGCTAAAAATATGCATGATGTCCAATATATACGGAGTTTGTCCCTCCCATCATGCACATTTGCGCTACACCTCATTTGCATTTTATTTTTATTTATTTATTTGCTTTCCTCCTCCCATTCTTCTTCTTTCTGCGCAAGTTACACAATTAGGTTGTACATATAGTTACTTTCTGAACAGACTGATGAGACAGTTATTTTTGATTATAGGTGCTTGCTGATGATTATTCTAAGATCGCATTTCTATGTGCTGACCGCTCAGTTTGCCTTCATGCGAAATATGGAAGCCACTACAGCTTGCGTATTCCAAGGTTCAGTTAATAATAACAAATTCATTCTTCATAGTTTCATAATGGGAAATTTTGTAATGCCTTCGTGAACAGATGCATGTGCAGGGAGCATTTAGAAATTAAACTTTAACTCCATTGGCACTTTTTGGAGAGCGAACTTTTACTGATACTTAAAGGGATTACATACTGATTTTTTTGCAGAGGAGTTGACCTTTAATAAGGCTGACTGTAGATAAATGGATTCATGAATTGGACCCAAAACTCAAGGATGAATGCTTTGTTTACTTGCTGTTGCTTCTTGTTTATATGCTTCGTCGATGCCATCCTGTTTTAACAATCGGTCCTTGAAACTTTTTATCATTTTGAGATGCAATGCATACTGACTAAAGCTTTGGCGTTCTATGTACTATGATTAAATTTGACAAAGATTTAACTAATTTCATTCATGATATACACGTCATTGAATCAGTCCGTCGGGAAAAATTTGTATATAAGTTCCATGTTCATTAATAGTGGGATCTAGGTTTTTATGCTTGCCTTTCATTTATTTACTAGATTGGAGCATATGCCTAAAGCCAAAACTTGCACTAGATGGAGTTCTTTAATTCAGCACATAGTTGTGGCTAAATTAAATTATACACATTCCACATCATTGGAAAGAAAGTTGCATAGTATTTAATCGTAATCAGCATCATGAGATTGCATCAACCGGAGTTACCTGACTAATGGATTTAATTTTATCAGGATGGGAAGAGATATGGCTTATGACTGCTGGTCCTGTGACTTGCTTTGTGCTGCGTCATCCCCTGATCTTTACAGAATTAATCTGGATCAGGTTTATATAAATGCTTCTTTCTTGATGTTGTGCTCTTTACTCCTTTCTTACAAATGTTAACTCTTTTTATGATTGTCTTAGCAATGTTTGATGAAAATATGTATTGCATTCTCTATTCTCTATTTTTTTTTCATAAATCAATTTTTCTCTTTTATTTGCATCATCTCACGTTCATACCCTAGCTTAGGCATGCCTTAAAGAAAGGCCTAGTTGTTTCATACTTCGTAATGGCCACTGGAACGGAGTTGTCTTATTTGTGTTGGGTTAATTTCAGGCACATGTTCTTTGGAGTTATCGATCTGGATTGCACCATTGTGGAGTTTGTCAATTAGTACTGAAGTCCTGTTATTATACATACCCTTTGCGATAACATGCAATCTTTTCGTAAAGTTGGAAGCTGTTATCATACATAAACATCTTATCAGTATAGTTTTTACGGATTCATTCCTTATGTACTTTAAACTAGCTTCCTATTTAACCCAACATTTATGTTTATTTGTGTCCCTATAGGTCTCCTGCCCATTGTGTTTGTAACTGTAATGTTTGCATGTGCACTGCACATGAAAAGAATTTAGTATGAGCTGGAAGAGTCTAGCTATGAGTAGGAATAAATCTACTAACTTGGAAGATATACAAAAATTTTGACTTACTAAAAAATATGTCATGAAGTTCCACAATGTTTCTTTCATGCCCATTTAGTCATATCTATAAAGCATGAATTGCATGGCACCTAAAACAGCAAAAATACTGCTAAATTTTTTGATTTATGCAGATGCATTTGCTTGAAGATGTACTAGTTAGTTAAAACAATGTATTTGTGATTTTTTCCTGGAATGGTACGTCTCTAGAATTTTTAATTTTGAAAATCCACCAATACACTTGCAGCCTTGCGTGTGCGCACAATTTATTGATGAAAACATCTTAGACATCTACATATTTTGAATGCATTATGCATGCTGGTGTTCTATGGAATCCCATGAATTAAATGTGATTTTTAACACTTTTTATATTTAAAAGTAAAACTGATGAAACTACAGCGCATCCTGCTCCGGAGATATCATCAAACTAATTGAACAAAGTTTCCAAATTTTGACACCATCTGGAAGGACAAATTGAAATTCCAAAGGCCTCAGGACCCATTTGGATGGTTAGAATAAACATACAGTGGATTTCATCTTGGATGAGAATCCATTGGAATATTCAAAAGGGTGAATCACTTGGAATACAATCTAAAAACTTTGTTTGGATGCCATAGCAATTTCATCTTATATTATTAATTTTTGTCAAAAGGTAGCTTCATGGCATAAGGATCTTTTGGATACGAAAAAGAGGTAATGACCAGCTTTTTAATCCAGAGGACTCGCCTACATTTTGGATTATAATCATTTGAATTTGTTATAAAAAATTAGCATCTCCTTTGGACTTGCCCCACTCCAAAGGAAAATTGGCATCTAGGATTATTATCCTTTGGGACTATCCAAACATGCTATTAATGGCAAAATATAAGTGTCATAGGCATAAGAACATCTGAAGCAGAAAGGTTGATGATGCTTTTTCTGAGCTTATAGTCTGGCGAATTGCTGAGAGCATGTCCGTTGTTTGCTTTAATGTCCGTTATTTTCTTTAATGTCTTCAAGCGATTTTGTTACTTCTACACTAACCTAACTGTGTTGAGAACATTTGTGTAATACATCTGTGATCTGCAGGGGCGTTTTCTTTCATCTCTCAGAACTCAATCACCTGCTATTAATGTAGTTTCACGAAGGTTAGTTGAAGATTCTAGAATTGGTTGCACATACAATTCTTTAATTTGTCGACAACTGCAGTGTTCTATAATGTTTCTGTCTTGTCTAAATCTGGCGGTCTTTATTTTCTTTTATTATATTAGCAAAATCCATGGACTTGTTGCTTCTGGGGGCGATGATGGTGCTGTGGAATGTTTTGATACAAGAAAGAAAACTTCCGTTGGTAGAATTAATGCCGCTATGCCTGGTGGTGGTGTTGATCAGGTAGAGTACTTCGGCCCAGCTGTTACTTCCTATGGCTTATGATGCGATGAAAAGAATTTTTTAAAAATTTAACATGGAACTCTGCATCTTCAGGAAGTTACTGCAGTCCAGTTTGATGAGGACCTTGGGTACTTCATGGCTGTTGGTACGAGTGCAGGAAAGGCATGATTGTATACAAACTTGATATACATTAATCTCTTCGCTTTTCCTTAAAAAAGCTTTTGTTATTGTTTCTCTTTTCTTAACCTATGTTCTGCTTTGGCTGTTTAAGAGGTTTTACCCATCATCTGTATTTTTCACATTGAACTGTCTTGTTAGCTGTCCCTGCTAAATGTTTTCTAAGTTGGAATTTTTCAATCTAATGGTATGAATTTTTTCTGGAACGATTTTTAACTTTTAAACATTCATAGAATATATCATTTAATTTTGAAGGTGGTTTTCAACATCCTGTTGAATGTAGGTCTGATGTGCCATCTGTTGCAGTCTTTTCTCTTTAAGGAGTTCATAGATTGATTTTGTCATAACAAATCAGCTACAGCCTATTTTGTCATAACAAATCAGCTACAGCCTATCATCACATCCAACACATACTCAACTCCGGCCTGGGTATATGATAAGTTGATTTATGTTACTCTTAGCTTGCCCCTATAAATCTTACGGGTGCATACTTTTTTGGGTGTGTACTAGGGATGCGGCGAGCACTTGTACTCTTGTGACAAACTCTTCCATTGTAATCTCATAGTGAGTTGCATGACGTGATGGTTCATGCAATAATATCTCATGGTGTATAGCCCAAAATGGAGAACTTGGGATAATGATAATCCTTGGGACAAGGATGATCTTGAATTTTGGATGTGATCTGACTTTCCGAGTAACTGGGTCATCTCAATTGATCAATCTGTTGCTTTCCAAAGCATTTAGTATCCGTTTCTGTACATTCTCTCATATGAAGATGACTTCACCATATGGTTTCTTTTCTCAGACTTTGTTTTGCTTTCCCCTTTTTTACCAATTGGTGCAGAAAGTCTGGAATGGGCTAGCTTTGTGTTTATCAGTGTTGATGACACATGAGTTCTGTATCTACCTGATCACCAACACCTTTGTTAATTTTGTTGAAACTAAGTTTGCCTTTAGAAACATTGAAACATAAATTTTATTACTTTGGATAAAACATAGAGCCATGGTTGTAGGATGTGGTTTACATTTATATGTGGAGTGATTTGCATATCTACATGTGGATGCACCATCAAGCTACATCATGGTAGGTTCTGGATCTTCCATGTCTTAACTAGCATATTGAAGATATTAAACTTTTTCAGTGTAGCTAATAGCTATATGTACAGTGAAATAGAACCACTATCGGTTAGCTTTCCTGATACATGATTCAATTATTGGAAATGGTCTGAAGATTGCAGCTATCATTTGGAATTGGTTACATCTTATGCAATGAATGGATTTGAGAAAGGACATCATTTATGCTCATTGGATATTTTGCAGAAGTTGTTGGTATATGACATGAAAATGCTTGTAGTACTTGAAATTTCTAACTGTATGTATAGAAATTGTAATGTTGATACCCAAAATATGATCAACTCAATAACATGAGATCCAGAAGCTATCAAACAACAAAGTTTTGAACATATGGGAATGTTTACTTAAGTAAAATTGCTTGAATGTGTGCTGATTGTGTGACGCAGACAAAGCGATTGCCTGTAGTTTTTTTAATTCTTTAGATGGTCAATGAGGCTTTTTTCATTGTATTATTGTGAAAGTGGACTATTTGCTATGAAATGAATTTTTTATATTCTAATTTACATTTATAGTTTGTAACTGCTCTGCTGAAAATTGATCATCCATATCTTTTGGTGGGCTTTATTTATTCTTTACATTTTTGTTTTAACATGCAGATATTGATTTATGACCTTCGCAAGTCTGAACCTGTTCGGGTCAAGGATCACATGTAAGCATGAGAGTGCACCACATTTAGAATTAGTTCATTTTGAAATAATGTTACTTTCTTGATATTCTGGTCATATTATAGGTATGGTAGCCCAATATTGAACATCAAGTGGCACCAGACACTCAACTCTGCAGAACCGAAGGTAGTCAGTGCTGACAGCCATACCGTTCGGGTTTGGGATCCGAATACGGTGAGAATCACTCTTTGTATAAATAGTTACATATTGTTTAGGTTTCTTGCTGTCTATTAGAAATGACTTAAATAACATAAGAAATAGATTCATACATATGTCCACATCATTATTCAGCTGAACTGGAAGACAATATTTATACCGCATTCATTGCCCATTGTAGTTAAAATGGGAGTTGGCATATGCTATATGCATACTGTGTATACATTCGAAGTAATGGAGTCTATTGGCCATAGATAATAATATTGTTTGTATGTGCGTGGTCGATCATAATGTCTCCCAGGCGTCCTTTCTCTTGCATGCGGTTCAGGAAATCATCTACTTGGTATCAGTTTTTGTATCAGTTTTTGCTCATTGTTGCTTTGGTGTAAGATTATTCTCAACTTTGTTCAGATTGTACATCATTGGAACTAGCAGTCTTTTGAGTATGTTTGCGTATTCATGTTTTTGGAGGAGTCATGAGCTTGCACTTGTAATTTATTTTCTAAGAGCTTAGGATTTCTATTTAATGGAAACATGCAGAGAAACCTCAAGGTGAGATTCTTATGCAACACTGTTTGGTTCATGAAGAAAATGTGTACTTTGTTTTCTGTAAAAAGAGAATTCAGGGTTGATGAAATCTTGTCTTTCAAATAACTTGATGGACAATCTAACACATATTAGATGCATAAGTAGGTATTTGGTATAAAGCCAATGTTACCATTTGACCATTGTTAGATCATATCGAAGCACGTGCTCTTCGAAATGGATCCAGTGTCCTTGTTGGACACCGACACTTGAACGACATGTATAAGACACTCCGAAGTTGAGTTCAATTTTAAAAACCTAAAAATCTGTGTTGCCAAGCGTCTCACCTTTAAGATAAAACCTAAAGGTCATGTGTCGACCATTTAGAGTCACATGTCTTCTAAAAATACAAAGAAATAGTCTTCATAACTAAGCGGCTAAGATGTCAACAAAACTTAAACATCTCTTGAACTATTAAAGGTATTGATTAGTTTACTAAATTTTGTTTGATTGATTTTGTTACTTGATTAGAAGCTATTGATTCTTGTCATTCGAATTTATATCTTTTTTCTTTTTCTTTTTAGTAGAACACATCATAATCACTATGGGCTTTGAATCTTTTGATGTGTGCTATATGTAGATACATATGGATGGACATATGCATATATCGATATGTCCCCCATATCCGACTTTTGAAAAATTTACAGTGTCCTCATATCATTGTTGGGTCGTACCCATATCTCGTGTTGTTGTCCATGCTTCATAGTAAATCAGGAAATATGATTTCTATGGTCTACTGAGTTTGTTGGTTCAAATGTTAGAGTCGTTAAATACTAGCAGTCAGCATGTAAGTTGTTCTATCCCTTTTTGATTGAAAATGGTAATTGTTGCCTTTAGCTGTCTGCGTATCCTTCTTTTGATTGGAAAAAAGACAACTTGCATACTTTCGATGAGTTCTTCCATCTCTGTTTATTTCTCATAGTTCAGAACTTGAAACTTGTTTTGTCATGGCATTTTCAGGGAGATAATATGACCAGCATCGAACCAACAGGTGGAGCTATCAATGATATGTGCATTTTCCGTAAAAGTGGCTTGATGTTGCTCGCTCTGGACTGCAGTCAGATACCAGCCTACTTCATACCGGATTTAGGGCCTGCTCCAAAATGGTGTTCACACCTTGATAATTTAACGGTGTGAAATAATACTCTTACCCATCTAATTTTTTGTTCTAGTGTTCTTGCACCTTTTAGATATGCTCACTTTATATATTTTCTTATCTTTTATTGTTTCTTATGTTCCATATTACAGGAAGAAATGGAGGAAGGAACACAAAGCATCATATATGACGATTACAAATTTTTAACCAAAGAAGACCTTGAGCGGTTGAATCTGACCAGTTTGATTGGTACCAGTCTACTGAGGGCTTATATGCACGGGTTCTTTATTGACTATCGATATTATAAGAAGGTGTGCTTTTCTTTAACATCTGAAGCGTACACATCATATATTGGCTTAATAGTCATCATTTATTTTGTGATATGCAAGTGTTGTCAAGCATTATGGTCATGCTGCTGCTTTGGAAAAGTATTATAAACATGAAATTGCTATCTCATGATTTTCTCCAATGGTTTGATGCATTTGAAACTCTCAGCCCGTGGCTATCTCATGTTCTCGTGCTAACAGTTGGTTTAAAATTCCCAAATTAATTGGCGGCTATCTGACTTTGGTTCAGATAGTCCTGAGCATGTCATGACAGTCCTTTGTTGAAGAAATTTAAAAATAAATGAAGTCTGTTTGATAGATATCCTTAATTTAGTTATATTTTTATTCTTATCCTATAAAATTAGGCTAATCAAACCATTAGTTATATGTTCATCTTTTCAGAGACTTTTCTTGTTAAAAGATGGAGCAGAACCCAATTTCAGGGAGCTTGCAAAAGAATTTGCCAATATTTTACAAACATACAGCCCGAGGTTTGATTTTCAATGAGTTGGCGGTAAAATCCTGCTCAAGGCAATATATTAAGAGAAAGCTAAGGCCTTTTAGTAGACACTTAAAAGTTATTTGGTTAATTGGTAGATCTACATTTTATGGCCATGCATTCATGCTCATGCAACCAAGGAGAACTCATCCCTTAGTTATCTTTTGAAAAAAAGGAAGAATATTGGACATCCTTTCCATTGGTTTGCTTCAGCTTCTCTTTTTATGTCTTTTGTATTGCTCCAGTAGTTTGAAACAAGTATATAAATACGATTGTCATGGAAAGAAGTAAAGAAGAAACACTTTGTGCCTGCATTGGTTTTTAATGGCCTTTCCCTATATAATTCTTTCCGCAGACCATAAAACACACATGAATATTTCATGAATTCTCCTTTACATAAGTGGTCATTCTTTCAGGCTCTCATCTCCTCAACTGCGGTTTCATTAATTTATATACTTAATTTTTTATGGTGCAGGCACAAGCTGCAGCTGATCCATTTGCATATGAAGCATATATAGAGAGAGTGAAACAAGAAAAGATGGAGGCTGACCGTGCTAGTCGTGTTACGGTAGGCTTCTTTATTACTGCACCGATTAATGTGGCTATGCCATTGGCGCCAATATTTTCATGAGTATTGAAATTTCTTGTTTGCAGAGACAGAGGAAGTTACCCAAAGTAAACAGGCTTCTTGCAGCTCGTATTCTAGCAAATGAAGAAGCAGAAGAGGAAATGAGAAACGTGGATGATCCTCAAACTAAAAAGAAATTGTCTAAGAAAAACAAAGGTTTAAATAGTGATATCTTGAAAGACGATCGTTTTACAGCAATGTTTGAGAATAAGGTAAATTTTTTTCCCATGTTTCAAAATTATCTATTTTACAAATTTACAAATGCCATTTTTTCCATTTATAACGTGCGGTGTTCAAGTCATGCAGTGCTATTCTGATAGCATCTAGTTCTATTAATAAGCAATCTCAATTCCATGAAAGAGTAATTGCCGTAGGAATTCGGAACTAATGAATAAGGTTTACACTGCTTATATTGATCTTCATGAGTCACCTAGATGGAAAGCAGTGAATAGTTTTTGGTGGCTGATGTATATACCCTCTAAGCTTTCCATGTGATGGGTATATCTTCTGCAGCAATTTTCTATTTTCATTTCCTTCGCTATTGTTTAAATCATTGTCATTGTCATGTTAAAGGAATCATCTTCTGCATATAGGGATTGACATGCATGCATCCACACACATAGCCGCATGGATACCTCCAAAGCTTGCTTTATGATGACCTGCTTCAGCTATTTTCTTTTCCTTTTAAATTTTTGCTGTGTGTTATGTCATTAGTATGCAAAGTTCACACATGCAAACACGATGTATTTGTACTGTAAAACCCATATTTCTAGTTTTCTACCATGGAACACACAGACAACCCACAAATATACTGCAAAACCTATATTTCTACCGAGCAACCACCCAATAATAATAATGAAGAAGAATAAGAAGAATGAATGAATGAATGAATGAAACAAAACCCCAGAATTATACCGCGATACCCATATTTCCATCAGAGGCCACTTCGACTCAGATCTGTTGGGGATCTGTACAAGCCGTGCGGTGAGGATCCTTAAGAGATTTTGATGACCCCAGAATTATACCGTGATACCCATATTTCCATCAGAGGCCCCTTCAACTCAAATCTGCTGGGGATCTGTACAAGCCGTGCGGTGAGGATCCTTGAGAGATTTTGATGTGACAGACAAGAACCAATAACAAACTAGATATGTTTGTGGATCTCATAACCTGCTCGAAGAGCATACAAAATGAATTGCTAATTGGCGGGGACACATAGAATCACATCCCCTCGCACTGTTTTATTTATTTATTAATCTCTGGTATCCAAAGACCAGAAAAGAACTGAAGATAATCGTAGTTGTTTCTGGATATTATAAATATGTACGTGTAGATAGATGGATAGACTGTATGGCTAATTGCTTGTAGTTGAGATGCAGTTCCTTTACATCGGGTTGATTTCAACTGCAACAAAATTTTTATTTGTAGTGTGCTGGTAGGCTACATGTATCCTTTTACTCCGTACACCACTGGGCATCTATCCTGTGACACTAATGACAAGACTATTACGTTTCACCTAATGCAATCCATGTTTAATGTGGTTTTTCCAAGTCCTAGCCACTCCAAAGTATGTTCCTTGAATTCCTGAGGTCTAACTGGTCCATATACTTATCCTTGCTGCATTCTTAACACTGTTTCACATGATTTTCCTTCACCTTGTCCTGAATTGAACCTATCTTGCACCTTTTGCAACTCATTGCTTACCCTATCTTGTAGCACATTGCTGCTCATCCATCTTAACATTCACATTTCAACCATGTGATATCTTACTTGTTGAAGAGGTTAGCCAGATAATGCATATAGGATGTCTCATAAAACTTCAATTTAATATGTATTATTACTACCACATTTTACTTGAGAAGCATTTGTTTGCTTTTTTCTTGAGGGGAAAAAACATTTATCAACTTTATTTCTATGAACTCATCATCTGCCAAAATCAGTTAGAGGTATTTGTTGGCCATCAGCATGAGGCCATGAGGCCATATAATCATTTCTCCTCCTAACTAACATTAAATTTTCTCTCCTGTTTCAGTCCTGTTGATCATTAACCTTTTAGATTCAAAGCGCTGATTAGCCGGACCAGAGCAGCATATACCACATGCAAACACAAATATCAAATCCCCCCCCCCCCCAAAAAAAAAAAAAAAAACAAAAAAAACAAAAACAAAAAAAAACAAAAAAAAACAAAAAAAAACAAAAAAAAAACAAAAAAAAACAAAAAAACAAAAAACAAAAAACAAAAAACAAAAACCAAAAACCAAAAAAAAAAAACCAAAAAAAAAACCCAATCAACATCCCCAACCACTAACCCCACCCCCACCAGAAACAAAAGCAAACAAACAAACAAGAACACCTTTTATACACTTA
This sequence comes from Scilla litardierei, assembly GCA_030789695.1. Taxonomy (NCBI): domain Eukaryota; kingdom Viridiplantae; phylum Streptophyta; class Magnoliopsida; order Asparagales; family Asparagaceae; genus Scilla; species Scilla litardierei. Next base: position 5,051 of record JAULAV010005204.1, on the reverse strand, counting down.
ACTCTACAGATAAATACATGTATGCATTAGGACTCAACCGCCTGTTGGATATCCATGTATGCTGTAAGTGTTATTTTAACAATTGTTGAGCAATATAACCTTTAAATAACAAGAATGCTTTACCAGAAAGCGATAGACTTGTTATATCTTGGTATGAAATTATAAAGGAGAGTGGTGCTTGGTTCTTTATGGTTGATAGGTTGACATGCACATGCTGGGTCCTTGTTTTTTTTTGGATCATTAAGGTTTAGAATCATTAGTTAGTCAAAAGCATATCATAAAACATTGTACATGTATAAAATATATTACAGAGTAATACCACTTGCAACGTAAGACCAACACATGTTTTAGGCTTGGCCTTTTCCCCCCTATGTGAATTGAAGTTCAATGGATGCATTTTATTGTCAAAGGTACAATAAAAATGGGAAGTCATATGGTTGATTATTTTGTATTCGTCTCTGGTTGTATTATTGGTTTTGTTTCTTTATTTTAAAAACCCCCTTTCACTTTAGAATTTGCAAGATTGCGTGATTCTTTGATCTTTTTTCTCTCTCTCCCAGAAATAGTAACATGTGATCTATTATGCAGGACTTTGAGATTGATGAGCAATCCACTGAGTATCAATCCTTGCATCCTCAATCTTCCAAGAAGCAGTCGTCTCTTCTTGAGGAACATTTTGATCCAGTTATGGAGGATGAGGAGCATAGCGTTGATGACTCCGACGCTTCAGCATCTCAATCGTCAGAAGAGGAGTCTGATAACATCGCGAAGAAACACAAAGCATCTAAACATCCAAGGTAAGTGTCAATATATGTCTTCTGGTGACAAAGGGCATGAATTCCTATAATATAAGAAACTATCCCAACCATGTTAAAATTAGGTATGCTATCTTGAGATTCTATAGAGTACAGGTAACCCCCCAAATTTACACGACTCGAATAAAAGAGATTTAGCCATGCAATTCAGGGAGTGTTATGTGGCGCTTGTGATACTTTTAGATAGCATGTCTGGAATAACGCTTTAAATGTCAAGTCAAATTGATGGGTGACCGGAGGGGAAGTTAAAAATAGGATATGTTGAGAATAAGCGGTAATTGAGGGTCACACAGCTCCAAAATTTCTCTCCCCACAACCAAACCACAGTATCATGCGCTACATATGTCAGACATTCATTAGCATCCTTACATGTATGTCACTTGTGTCCGCCAATTTTGGACAAGTGCTTGAACCAGGGAGCAAGGTTTGGAAGGTTTAGTCTCAAGATCCATTCCATCCCAAATCTGTGATGTATTTTAGGTATATTACTTTAACTTGGAGTTTACAGCTTTCCAATTAATTTGGATTAAATTTAGGGTTATTCGTTTAGTACCTTAAGGGCTGACACTGATTTAGCTACCAGCCTATATTATATGCTTTTGATGCACTAAATATACAAAGAACCTCACATAGCCACATGTCTAGTGGTCATGGACACTTAGCCTATACATCCACATTCAGAGGAGTCGAAACTTGTTGGGGAACCTTTTCAAACTCTCAAAATGGTTCGAGATCTGGTACGAAAACCTTATATTTGAACACACAATTTTGGCTAGATTAATATACTTTGAAGTGTATGCCCGAAGTGTCCTATATCGAGATTCTAACTTTCTAAAGTCCTATGTCGAGCTCCTGGAACTTTCTAAATATTCCAGGGTATTTTCTGATGTTCATGGATGACCTTTTCTTTCATAAACTGAAACTAGCTGACCTTCCTATGAGTGATCCGTTGTATATGCTCTTTGTAGACATTATTCTCCAGGGTTTTTCCATAAACAAACATTACAATATATTTAACAGGTAAATGTGTATAGTCATACACAAACACATTTAGCCGTGCATTGTTTTTGTGATTTTGAGCATTGCTGCTGACGTTCTCTGACTGTCGAAATGTCATGCTCGTTCATGTCCACACGTCGTACATGGTAGGGAAACTAAAGACCTCTTAAGTGCATGCTTCATTTCAAGGGCAAAGGTCAATATTGTTCTTGTTTGAATGCTGACAGTGGTGTGAAAGTGCGATATTTTGTTTTTTTGGCACATTGGAGGGCATCAAACCCTAGACCTCACACTGTGTGGGTGGGTGTGTGTGTGTGTGGGTGTGGGGGGGGGGAGGCTATATATTGGTTGTGAAGTCTCATTTATAGGAGATGAGTTGTGATACGTGGACTATTCGAAATATGAAAATAACCAGACTAGTTTATAGAAGTCCCAAGAGTCCCACAATTAAGCATATTGGTGTGGAACCGCATCGTGGAACCGGAACCACTGGTTTTGGTTCCTGTTCCTCAAAAGACAAACCGTAACCGAACTGAATTGTCCCAGTTTTGGTTCTGGTTCTTGGTTTGGTTCGATTCCGGGACGGTTCAGTTCCGGTTCAGTTCCACGGTTCGAACCGAACCGTGATCGGGTCTACCCCTGGGCCAAAGGGCCCTCGGCCGAAAGTGCGATATTTGATCCTTAATGTTAGTGAACTGTGTCAACGAACTGCTCTTTTATAATTATTTCTCTTCTTTCTTTTCTTTCTCATCACCTATCATTTAAGCAACTACATGCTTGAAGTTGAAGTGTATTCACTTGTGTTGCATGTGGTAAAAGGTACCTGCATGTGACATCATATGTATGTTTGTTTTAATTGGGTTGACTCTTGGAATAATGGTGTATAATTTATGGGTTGGAATGTGCTGAACTCAGGCTTACTCATATGAGCCTGAGCCCGGGTGTGGTTATTTTTCTTTGAGCCCAATATCTGGCTTGGATTTTCTGTTTAAAATAAATGGCTGGATTCCGACCATTTTTGGGCTTTATGACAGATGTCTAGATCCTTGTGTGTTAAAGAAAAAAAATTAAACATATATAGTACATATTTACTTTTTAAAATGATCATTCTAATTTATAAACAATTTAAGAAAAAAGTACTTAGTTAGAGAAGTTACCAATCTCTCGAAAGTGTAAAACGTCACACGTCACATTATCCTAACAATAATATATAGAAATTGTATCGGGCTAATTTAGGAGATTCATTGCTTTTTGTGACAGATACGCTTTGTGTCTTTTTTTCGAAAATCAGCCCATTCTACTTAAGGAATAATTTGTGTGCGTGCGCTGCTGCTGGCTTGAGTTGAATGTTGTCCGAACCTTTTGTTTGTTCTTGTCTGCTTTTAGTTGTGTTGTGATTCTCACTGACCACTAGAAGATTTACTGATTACAGTAAAACAGTAAAAATACTGATCACAGTAAAACCGTAAAAATTGGAGAGTAAAAAAGGATTCACTATTTCTCACTGAAATAACTTTACACTCTAAGGTAAACAAAAAAAAACTCACTACAATTTTTACCTCTCTGGGGTAACTTCTCTCCGTCTTTCGATTCATCTTCTTCCAGTCAGCTTCTTTGGTGGATTCTGGCTTTACTCCTTTGACCTCCAATGGGTCAAATAAATCTTTACAACTGAGGAGATCCTCTATTCGAGGTCTCCACAGTGTGTAATTTATGACCGTCAGTTTGACCATAGCTCCTGACGATGATGACTCTTCCATTGATATTTTGAAGAGGAAAAAATAATGGTAAAAAAATTTTCCCTCTAAAAAATTTCGCTCCTTTTTTTTACTCTTTTACACACAGCTAACCTGGGCTTTGATACCACTTGTTGTGATTCCCACTGATCACTAGAAGATTTACTGATTACAGTAAAACAGTAAAAATATTGATCACGGTAAAACAGTAAAAATTGGAGAGTAAAAAAGGCTTCACTATAAATTGATGGTCAAATGCCCACATGGGCTGTCCAAACTTTCCAGCTACCCATCCCTTTTTTCTTTGTTTTAGTCAGACATCCCTTTCAATATGAGGTAAGTGATGATGTAGTATGAGTTATGTAACCCCTATAAAAGGGGGTTAAGGCAGAAGATGAATGCATCCCAAAACATCAGTTCTCTTTCTTCAAGAGAAAGAAGAGAGTCAGTTACCCAGAGAGGTGTTAGAGTGAGGGATTTCTCCAGTGAGAAAATTACCCCAGAGAAAGATCCATCCCGTCTTTAAAGCAGGGCAATCCTTTTGAAATAGTAAGAGGTCAGATACGCTAATTCAAGCTCAAGCCATCTAAAAAGTGACCTCGGATTACTATAATTGCATCGTTTAGGGCGAGCAGCCAATGATGAACCTTTCCCAATTTTATATAGGAAGTCTGGCAGCTAATGAGTAATGAGCGAAGCCTTCTATTGGACAGAGAGAGCAGATGTCACTACGTCAACGGCAAAAGAAAATGTTGCTAAATTGTCATCAAATCATCGAAATTGGCTACTTACCTGTCACACTCACCGAGCTAGTTCAAAGTAGGTTGAGAAAGAGTCTCATCCAGCCAGTCGTTCGAAAGGAAGAATGTCATCATTAGCGCGATATGAGCAAAGCAACTAAACAAAATGGTACCGTCGGAGATGAAGCCCGAGAGCGAGGTCCAATGATCCTCTTTTCAATCTCTTTCTCTTGAAGAAAGAGAACTGATGTTTTGGGATGCATTCATCTTCTGCCTTAACCCCCTTTTATAGGGGTTACATAACTCATACTACATCATCACTTACCTCATATTGAAAGGGATGTCTAACTAAAACAAAGAAAAAAGGGATGGGCAGCTGGAAAGTTTGGGCAGTCCATGTGGGCATTTGACCATCAATTTATAGTGAAGCCTTTTTTACTCTCCAATTTTTACTGTTTTACCGTGATCAGTATTTTTACTGTTTTACTGTAATCAGTAAATTTTCTAGTGATCAATGAAAATCACAAGTGGTATCAAAGCCCAGATTAGCTGTGTAAAAGAGAAAAAAGGAGTGAAATTTTTTAAAGGGAAAATTTTTTACAATTATTTTTTCCTCTTCAAAATATCAATGGAAGAGTCATCATCGTCAGGAGCTATGGTCAAACTGACGGTCATAAATTACACACTGTGGAGAACTCGAATAGAGGATCTCCTCAGTTGTAAAGATTTATTTGACCCATTGGAGGTCAAAGGAGTAAAGC